>VDFB02193574.1:0-26821 GCA_007258455.2 Sequoia sempervirens
AAGGATTAATAATGGTGGACGTCTAATCTGAAGCAATAAACGCGGTTAGAAGGATTAATAAATTTTGGACGTCTAATCTAAAAGCAAAGTATTCTAATTAAAATTCTTCATAAACGCGGATTAGAAGGATGAATTAATTTAACAGATCCAAGTTGCGATTTATTATAACTCAACAAGTGAAGAGATTTAACATAAACGACTTGCTATTTTTGAGATCTCCAAAAGACGTGTTATGCAAAACAAACTCGTTTTTGAAATGTGGCTTTTGAAAAAAAAAACGTGTTTTGAACTCAATTTACCTTACTAAAAAATACGAATGTGTTTTGTTAAAAGTCACAATGTAGAGGGGCTATCGGTCAAAAAGTTGAAAAGACGTGTTTTTTCTACAAACTGCGTCTACAAAGTGCTTTCCCAGAAGTCGTGTTTTTCTGAGAAAGACGTGCGCCTTCTATGAAGTCGTGATGTTCTGAAAGAAAGACGTTAGACAAACAAACAGAAGATGATGAATGCGATTAGAAGGCCGATCAGTTAAATGAATAAATATGATTCAATTAAATGTGTTGAGACAAACAAAAAGATGAAGTGTGCGATCTCATTATCACTTAATTTGATTCTTTTTAAGAGGGGCGCTTCATCTCAAAAGATATGATTTTTTTTTATAAGGTGATGCAATTAAAATTTGAAGAAACACAATTAGTTTCAGATGTAATTAACTGGTGAAATGGTGCGATTTGAGTTTTGGAAAGTTGCAATTTTCAGATTCAGAAAGACAAAGATGTGTCCTTTCACAAAAGATACAATGCATGAGTAACATATATAGTTGATATTTATTTCAGACTTGCAAATGTGGTTGTGTGTGTGTAGAAACATTCAAAATCTGAAATTCATCTCCTTATTAGTGAGGTGAGATCGTGTTAATAATCATCAAAGTGATTGGAGGTTTAGGATAATTACTGGAGTGATTAGAGCATCAATCTTACCCAACCATCAAGTCAAGGTTGGTGCCTTGCATTAGGGGCTAGTACTCCTTGTAGGTAGGTGCCTACTAAAGTTGTAAAGGTTTGGATATTCCTTGTAGGTTGTGTCCTACTAAATTATATAGTTGTAAATCTGTAGGCTGGTGCCTACTTTGTAAAAATCATTTCAATAAAAGTGGTGTCAACTTGTGTTAATTGGTTCATATCAAATAGTTGATGTATGTTTAAGTTTGAAGTTGATAAAAGTTTGTTGATATACTGATTCACCCCCCCCCCCCCGCTTCTCAGTATATCTTTGTGCTCATAGTTGGGAGGTTTGAGAGGTTTGGAGAGTCATCTTATGTCAATTGTAGTGATTTGGACAGCTATAACACTTGGCTTCTTGTAGATTATACTTCATATTGTAATGTTGAATCAGTAGTATTGATCAACTCTTTTACATTTCTGCAAATTACTATTGTATTCCCACTTTTAGTGGAAGAGACAGAAATATAACATCCCATTTACTTTCATGCATAATCTTTACACCATTCCCTGTTTGATTGGAAGAGGCGAACTTTGTCATCTTTTGCTACGTGCTTTGCATTTCTTATCTTCTTGATTATTTTAGTGCGTCAAATCACTTCTCTTGCTGAATGATGGTTAGGTTACAAAGCATTGTAATTTCCGACTTCAGTTGTTGCTAAGTCAAGTGGCACCATATGACCTTACACTCATTTAGATCTTGGTGTACATTCTTGGTGTAGGTTACATTTGGTGCTATATTTGGTTTTACTAACAACAGTGGGAAATTATCAATGTAATTAATTATGGGGGATATTCAGGTGGTATGAGCAAGATCAAATAAATCGTGAGAAAGATGAAATTTCAGTTGTGTGAAAAGAGTGTGGAGAAATGGGATTCTACCCAGTGAATTGAGTTTAAATTTTTAACTTCAGTTAAGAATGTTACTTTTTAGTGTTTAGGAGCTGAAGAAGTCAGATTTGATTATGGCTTCTGAAGAAGAAAGAAGTTTGGCAAGGTCACTTTTCATTGTAGGTACAAGGCTCAATGAAGAATGTCAGACAAGAGGTGAAGAAGTGAGTATATTGTTTGAGTTGGAACATCGTTTGAGCCAAGTCCAACAATAACCCAGTGAGTTTTTGAAGAAGGCATTATCTCCTACAATGTCCTCTTTGATTCATTTGTAATGTCCCCATTTTAGCCATACGCTCTTCGGTGATTGACAGCCTATTTCTGTAAGCTCGTAGGCTCATCAGAGGTAAAATTAGGGTTTCCTATTTTGTAGGTGGTTTTTGATGCATTTTTAAAGGTTTGCATGTGAGAGTTTCTGATGCATGTTTGGTGGAGTTTTCTGGGTTTTTGGAGAGTTTCAGAATGGCGTAACTTGCATCTCCATCTGACAGCCTTTTCCGGAACTTACTATTTTTAGCTTGCACTTTGTATTTTTGAGTTGTGGTTTGCAGATTCTTTCTAGGTTTTTAGAGAGTTTCGCAATGATATAACATGCAAGAGAATTGGGCAACTTTTTAAAATTTACTATTTTTAGTAAGTTCTATTTTTAGCAGTGTTCTGGTTGGCAACAACACAGTGAGCTTTCTTCTTCAGGCAGGGCAGTTGAGTATTTATGGATTTGGCTTTTTGAGGTGCATTTTCAAAGAAATGATTTATTTAAATCATTTTATTATTATAATGTGTTTTTGACCCCTTGGGCTTAGCACAATAACTTCATGTTATTTTAAAAAGGGGGACCTTGAGGGTGGACGCCTCATGAGGAGGTTCATTTAATATTTCTAAGGTTGATATTATTCTTGGGAATTGGATGCCACTTAGAAGATAAATATTAATCTTTTCAAAAGTTATTATTTCCTCAAGGAATTTGGATGCCAAAATAAGAGGAGAAAAGGTGAATTACAAAATTGAATTATTTCCAAGTAGTATGGAGGCGTCCCTTCTGGAGGAAGTTGAGGAGTAACCTCAAACTTTTTAAATGCAGGCCTTTGCTCAATCATTCATCATCCATTGTTTATCTTATCGAATTGCTGCCGGAATGGCTTCGAGGAATGCATACCTCCTAGCAAGAATTCAAGAATCCAATTTCGTGTTTGAAAGATAACACCTAGTTGGAATTGAGGCTGCTTCTCATTCAGACAAGCAGATTGAGCATCAATGTTGAAGTTTTGGTGATAATTTCCAGTTTTGTGTTTGCTGGTTTATGAGTGGCTGAAATGAGTTTTCAATTATAGCTTATGGAGTGATTTTATTTCGCTTGTGAGTATTGGTCCATTCTATTTCTATGTTTGAGGCATCCTCTTTTGTGCAATTGTAGAATTGATCTTGAAGTCTTTATTTTTCTAGGGAGGTCACCATCCCTTCTAGGGCTGTACCATTCATTAAAGCTTGGCTTTGGGATTCGTGTTTTTAAAGTGGAGGCTGTTTGCATTGTTTAACTCATGTTATTAGGTCGCCTTGCATTTAGGAAGCATTGAATTCAGTTTTGGAGTGTATTGTGGGAGATTGTGAGAGAATTAAGCATATTGGTGGCTGTAATGCTTGTTGGTCTGTACTTTGGTTCACTGGAATTTTATG
Organism: Sequoia sempervirens; assembly: GCA_007258455.2. Lineage (NCBI taxonomy): Eukaryota > Viridiplantae > Streptophyta > Pinopsida > Cupressales > Cupressaceae > Sequoia > Sequoia sempervirens. Next base: position 3,567 of record VDFB02193574.1, read on the forward strand.
TCAGACTTAGCTCTTTCCAAGTTACGCTTTATTTCTTGGGTGTTTATGCTTCTAGTCTCGTGTGCATTCAATTTGGAGGAGATAGAAGCATTTTGAATGAAGATATGAAAAAATTAGTGAGAGTTTAGTTGCTGGTCTGATTATGTCAGTTTGTTGGTATTTATATCCTGGTTATTCCCTTTCATGCTATGTGTCCTTGACATTTCTGTTCATATTTGTAATTGGAGATATAGTGCAATCTTTGCAGTGAGTTTGGGAGCAACTTCTATGGAGAAATCATTGTAATAAACACTTTGTAATTGCTGTTTTCAGTAGTACTGAATCAACCTTTAATATTTCATTTGTAGCTTTTTTATTTTACCCACTGAATAAGTGGAGTATCCTCACTGCTTAAGTGGATTCCTTCTGAAAAACCGATACCTACTGTTAGCAGATGAATTGTTCTTCTTTGTAATAATTTCCCCCCACTGAATAAGTGGTAGCGTGGAATCTTCATGGTTGAATCACCCCTTGCTTTCATCTCCAACTTGTAATTCAATTTATTTATTGCTAACGATCCCACCACCATATGCTATCACCTCGCCTTCAATAGGACCTTGGTGAACATTTTTGGTGAAGGTTACTTTCAAGTTGATTATCTTTTGGGAGCTAATGAACACTGAGAAAACCCTTCACAAACTTAAGAAAATATCAAAGTAAACATCCCCAATACACTCATTCTGTTATTTAGTGCAAAGAACAGTCTTGATCTTAGCTAGTTGCTATCTTTCAAGCAAGAAACTAAGCTTTGCTAGGAGGTATGCATTTCTTGAAGCGAGTGAGTTACCATTCCTTCGTTATAAAATTCATTGGATAAGTGCAAATGAAGGCCAAGGCTCATATTTATAACTTTTCTCCTCAATTCAAATCCACTTTTCCCTCCAATTAGGGCACCTAACTCAAATTCACATTCATCTTCATGAGTTTGTGATTTGTATTTCATTTAGACCCTTCTCAAAGTTGTCCCTTTTCACGAAGTTGTCCCTTTTCATGAAGGTAATAAACTTATCAAAAATGCAAATAAACCTCTAAGTTAGGTGTCCAAAATATTAAAGTGAAATACATTAATAAAATTCACTTATTTTCCACTAAGGCGTCCACATGCCTTATTAATATTTCACTTTATAAAAATATTTTACCTCACTATGAGAAGTGCCTAACTCAAGCTCTGACCTGCCAAAAATAACTCCAAAAGTGTTGAAGATCAAACTACTCAAACTGACTTGCCTGAAATAGCCTATGAATTGGCCTTTTGAAACCCTGCTAAAAATAGCACTGTTAAAAATGGCACTTACTAAAAATAGCATACTGCTCAAAATAGTGTCCAAATGCATTTTAACTATATTTTGAGCAGCCATTGCAACTTACTAAAAAATAGTAAGTCCAGAAAAGTCCTCTGTTTCAGTTGCATGTCACACCACTACGAAGCTCTCAGAAAACCCAAAAAGAATCTAGAATCCAAACTGCAAAACTCCAACACGCAAGCCTCCAAAACTACCAAAACATCCTCCCAGAAAATAGGACACCCTAATTTCAGCTTTTGACTAGCCTACGAGTTTCCGGAAATAGGCTATTAGACACAAAAGAGCGTATGGCTAAAATGGGGACATTACAGTCCGCCCTTCCCAAAATTGCTTGTCCTCAAGCAGTGCCACTACACTTAAATTGATCCCTCCAAAACATATAGGATCCCTGGGTCTCATGTCCATCTCTGAAAAGACCCACCATGTTGATGTTGCTCCACACTGATCATACAAATGAAGCCAATGTACCAAAATTGCACTAGCCTTCTCAACAACCACAAAGAGTTAACATGCATGGAATTTAATCTGGAAATCATGGAAGGATTGTAATCAAAACCCTGTAGCATCTCACACCCAACAGACTCTAAGGAGTAATCAACTGCCACGCCAATGACTAACACCAACTTGAGCACAAAGAAAAATAATCTAATAATCTCATCAGCATGTCTCCTCAAATCATCAAATAGTGTCACAACAGCAAAAGTGTCTCCATCATTGCTATTTGAAAAGGAAAAAGAAGCTCTTTTCAAAGTCATAGTAGTTGCATCCTCAAAACTTCTCAAGGATGTATAATGCCTCCAAATAATACTGATATATCCAAGAAGACTCACAACAATTTTCACAAATTTCTCTTCAATAGTCTCAAAAAGCCAAACCTAGTCGAGCAATGGTTCACTGCCCCAAACATTTGTATAAGAAAAAGTTCAAAGATAGCCACTAGAATGGACACGATTTCCATCCAAAAGCTGATTCTGCTCTGTTTGAATCACCATTTCTCTCATTTGAGACCAAAAATCATCTCTAGAAAGAGATTGTGCAGTGAAAATATGAGTGTACCGACTGCTCACCAAGTAAAAAATGAATGACTCAACATCAGATTTAAGAGAAATCAACAAGCAAGGAAATGAATAACTACTGCAATACTGAAAATCCCCATGATTTTGACTAGTCTGCTCAAAAACAAAGTTGGAAACACCCACTCCAAAAGCTCCATTAAATCAAAGAACCATTCTTTGCTCCAACTTCCTCTCCGAACCTCCAATTGATGATCAGAAATAATCATCAAATGGCTGATAAAGAAAGTAACAACACCCAAAGAACTGAAAATTTGAGGCTTATCATCCCAATATACCTTCTTTTCACATATAATGATTATCATCAAATGCAAGTTGATACTAGGATCCCAAATCATAAGTAAAGAGGAACCATTCCGCAGATGGAGAAGTACTTTGACTAGAATGCTTTGATCAATAAGTTCTATTTGAATCATTACTTCTTGAAACTCCAAAAAGTATTCAACAAATATGAGTTCACTGAAAAAGTTGAATTCGAAATCATGAGACAAGAATTGTTGGAAAGATGCAATGAACCCTTCATCAAATTCCATTATGAAATTAGTTACTCTTAAAGAGATGGTGCAAGCATAAAGTCCGATAGGAATCTGACAAGCATCCGCATCAGATAATGAATAAACTCTTCATCAGAGTGCCAATCAACTCTCTGTTGCCAGTCAAGAATAGTGACTTCATTCCTCCTTGATTCTTGATTTTCCATCTCTTGAAGGGTGGATAGACTAGGAACAGCAATAAAGAATTCATTATGCAGCTCATGTATCGTTATTCCATTGCGGGAAGAAGTGCTAGAATTTTCCCCTTCAACATTAGTGTCAAAAGAGATTTCCTCATCGTTTGATATCACATCATCCATGCACTGGAAACCATACTCAGTCTCATGTACAGTATTATCTTCCACCACAAAGAGAGGATTATCATAACTTTCCTCAACACTCACTTCAAAGAGAGGATTGTCAAAAACTTGAAAGTCATCCCTTTCATCTTGCTGACCCAAATCCGCAACTTCCGATTTCCTTGTGACGCTTTCTAGATCAAACTCCTCTTCAAGACTATCAAGCTCTCCAATCACTTGCTTGATTTCTTTGACTCTTTGTGCATTCTCTTGCTCCTTGAAAACTTTGAAATCGACAAACTGGTCTTCTACCTCCGTTAGAGCCAACTGAGTATTTTCTAACATATCCTTTGTTGATTCAAGCGCCATAGTGAGCTCATCAATCTTTCTCTCACTTCCTTGGAAAGCACTAAAGGTCTTCTTTGCAATTTCAATGGCATGATCTCGATCTTCAATCAATTTCATGTACTCTAACTTGAATGTTTCCAAGGAGTCTTTGATAAGTTGCAAACTAGGAAGAGCAACTTCATCCTTAACTCCTCTTTGTCTCTCTTCAAGCTGAGCCTTCCAGTAAAGCTCTTCAATCAAACTGTGTGTGCGATCAAATTGGGATAGAGCTCGCACTTCCTTGTCAACAAACACTTTGAATTGACCTTCCCAATTTTGTTCAACTAGGAGATGTCTCTCAATCTTGAAATTGAAGATAGCTTGGAGGGGTTTCATCCTCATAGCCCAAGTGTTCACTTTACAATCGGACAACACTTTGTTACATCAAGACAAAATAACCAAATGAGAGAAGGAGATGCATATAAATAGGCTAAGAAAACCTAGAAGTTTGAAATCCAATTCCCTCCAGAAAGGGATGCCACTCTCAAGGAGAGATAAAATATTCATTAAAAGTCACTTTGACCAAGAGTTAGGCATCCAACTTGAAAATGCATGAATTTATCTTTTAAAAAGCATAAGTCACCAAGATAGGCATCCAACTCATGAGTCATTGTTTTAAAAACAGCTTAAGTTGTGCTTCTAGGCGTGGGGGTAAAAAAGCACTTTAGTAAAATAAAACTACTTATCAACCTTTCCTTTTTCGAACTCCAAGAATGTTGGAGAAGTCACCTCTAAAAATACCAAGGTGCCAAACACTACACTCACACTGCTAGAAATAGCACTTACTAAACATAGCAAAGTGCTAAAAATAGTGACTCCAAACTCAAAATGAGCATATTTTGTGTAGCCGTCATAACATACTAAAAATAGTAAGTCAAATTAAAAACTGCTAAAAATAGCAATGACTGCCCACTAAAGCTTTTGGAAAACCTAGAAAGACCTTGAAAGCATATTGGCAAACACATGCAAATAACTCCAAAAAAACTAACATGAAACCACCAAGAATCTTGGAAACCCTAAAATTACCTTTGAGTAGCCTACAGGTCTTTGGAAATAGGCTAACGGTCACATAACTGACTAGGATTGAAAAGGGGACATTACACTTAGTCAGTTTTAACTATTTTAGTGCTGTTATTAAAGATATAAACATAACATAATGAATCACTACCCATAATACAAATCGCTGTCCATATCTATTGAACACTATTCATTATATTAAAATCGTTTCACTTAAAAATTTCCTCAATCACTTGATAAGATATGATCTTATTGCTGGTCTTGAAATGCAAATCTTATTTCTGGAATATATTTCATTGTTTTCCTTGACATATAATCACTGCTTGAATATATTTCTTGTGTATGATTGAGGAAGTCGGCCAACATGCATTGTATATGTTTCATTGCTGCTCTCTTTAATGTGTATATCTATATCTGGTCTATGGCCTTTGGCCTTTGTCCTTCATTGTCAATATGCTCTCTGTACATTTATGATGATATCCTTGTCAACAATCTTGTCCATATTCCTTTGAGATCCATGACTTTATCAATGATATTCTTTTCACCTTTGATATCAATGACAAAATTTCTAACAATTTCTACTGGACGCCATTAACATCAATGACAATTTTTCCAATACTTTCGTCTTCGTACCTTTGACACTGTAATGTCCCCTTCTCAATTGTGATCAATTCAGTTGACTGTTGGCCTATCCCAGAGACCCGTAGGCTAGTCGGAGGGTGAAAATTAGGGTTTCCTGCTTTTGAGGGGGTTGTTGCTTGAAGTTTAGTGATTGGATTGCGGATTCCTTTTGGGTTTTTAGTGAGCTATTTTTAGTAAATTCCATTTCTGGCAGTGGTCCTGTTGGCTTCGGTGTAGTTGGCTCTCTTCTTCAGCCAGTTCAATTGGTATTGTGATTTTTGGCCTATTGATGCTTTTTTTGGAGGGATAAGTTTATTTAATTTAAATAATGTTATATTTTGAGGTTATAACCCCTTGGCCCAGCTTTATCACTTTATGTTGTTTTAAAAGGGGGACTTCAAGGGTGGTTATCTCATCAGGAGATAATTAAATATTTTCTAAAGGCCAAATTTGATGTTGGAGAAGTGGGACACCTACTTGAGGGGAAGATTAATTTTAATAAAAGGTGAAATATTTGCCTTATGAGAAAAGGACGCCATCTTTGGAGGGAAAAGAGATGAAGTCAAATTTGAATTTGGGCGCCCTTCTTGAAGCTTCTAGAAGATTCTTCTCAAGTCTTTATAAGCAAGCCTCTTCTCTTCATTTCATCATCTTTTGTCTACCATACCGTTATGCTGCTGGATTGTTCAGGCAAAGCTTCGAGGCAAGCATACTTCCTAGCACTTGGCTCATCTTCTTGCTTGAAAGATAGCAACTAGTTGGGTGATAGATTGTAGTTGAGTTGCTTTGTAGTGAGTTCTTGCATTTGTAGTGGATTTCTTGCATTTGTAGTTCAGTTTCAAGCATATTAGTGAAGTTTTTTGAGTTGCTGGTTTATGTAGCTGATTGTAAGTTTTATTCATAAATCCAAAAATAAAAATATTCTCATTTTGGGTACTTTACCTATCTAATTCCTTGCTAGGGGCGACCTTGTATGCCAATTTGCAGATTTTAATATCAAGAGTATGATTTTATGGAGCAAAATCGCCCCTCCTTGAGGGCCGTACCATTCTGGACATGCTTGGAATTCCGTGCAAAATTAATGAGTCTTTATGGTCGGTTTTGTAGTTCCTTCTTGGGCGCCATCATCCTAGGAGCATTATGCATTTTGTCTCATGCGTTTTGGGTGAGTTTTGAGTGAGTTGTGAGCATAATAGTGAGTTGTTGAGTTGCTGGTCTGTGCATTTTCAGTCAATAATCAGTTATATCAGATTGTGGAGTTTCCTTAGTTGAGTGAGAAGTTGATTCTAAGGGGTCTTGTGAGCATGGGAGAGTAGTTAAATATTATTGCAGCTTTATTAAGCCTCTAATCTTGTGTTCTTGGGAGACACTCTATCTCATTGTAAGCCGACCAGTAGTACTGTCAGCATTCTCACTTCTTTCTTATTTATTTTCTTGTACTTCTCGTTGAATAAGTGGAAGAGGTTGGCTTGCCACCTATTTACTTTGAGAAATTGCATTGTATTTCAAATTGCTGATCGGCTGAGCCATTACTAAATTCATGGATCCTCTGACCATATGCTTGCCCCTCCTCCCACATTGGGTCTTAGGGAACATTCTTGGTTAGAGTTACATTCTGATCAGCTAGTTCATAGGGATCCTTTGACCATATGCTCGCCCCTCATCCCACATCAGGTTTTAGGGTGCATTCTTGGTTAGAGTTACTTTCAGTTCAAGATCCTCTGACATATGATAGTACCTTGCCCAACTTGGGGATCTTGGTGCACATCCTTGGTTAGAGTTACCTTCCGCATCGTTTTGGTTTTAGAGCTAACCTTAACGGGTGTGTGTTGCATTGTAATTGCTATTGAAAAACAAATTTTTTTTTGGTCCGGTTCTTTATAGACATCAATGACAATATTTCCAACAAAATTGATCTTAATAAAAATGATGAAGGATGTTCACGTGGCGAAAGAGGCATCCTAGAAGGTTGGAATTCTACAATGTGCAATAGAGTCAAAGAGAGTGTTGAAGGTTGTCTTAGAGAGCTCCAAACTTACATGAGGAATGAGAATCCATCGTGAAAGAATGAGAGGGAAGCCCAATTGTCATTCAAAAGGTGATTGTTGAACTTTCGAAAACTAAGCATATGATAGTTATAAAGAACATTTTGGAAGCTAAAAGGACACTACCAAGTAAAAATATAGTCATACAATTGTATGGTCGGATGACGTTAGTGCACCATGTGGACGTCTATGTGCTGCATTAATGTCCAAGTACAGCATGCTTAGAAACTTCATAGGATGTGACAAAACATAAAATAAACATACAGGAACATGTGGCAACACACAAACAAGGTTGAACCTAAAAAGCCAAGGATGGGATAAAATGAACGTAAAATTAAGCCAGGTTTTATGAACACTAAAGTGAGTACAAAACAATACATGATAATTGCAAGGTATACAATTTTTGATATTACACTTGTCTAGTCGAGCTCTCATGTACCTGTACTTGAAGATTATATTGAACTATATTTTGTTGCTGATGTTAACTTTGAACAAAGGTTGTTGCCTTGAGAAGAGTTCAACTTGCAACAAATATAAAAAACATAGGATAGGGTTGAGCAGTTGTAAATGCATGTTTTTTTTGGTGTATTAGGGATTGGTCATTGAACCATTTTGTGCACTAGGTAGGCCTAGGTTTGTTCAAGGGAATCAATGGGTGTATGCCACAATTCATATGGGTGGAAGTTTTGTTGTATGATTTTGAGAAGGGTTGTGTTGCTGAAACCTCTCCATTGGTGAATGTCTCCATGGTTGGTTTGAATCTACGCAAGGGATATTGTGAGTGTAATCACATTTTCTGGTTTGATTGTATTGAAGATTAGTTAGCACTATAGTGTTGCAAAATATTGCAAAAGATCATAGTTGGATCTTTGAAGTATGTTTGCTTGTGTGTTGTTTCTACAGTGCATTCGTTGCACATATGTATAAGTCTAGTTCATTCTTGTAGGTTCACTAGAGTATCTCTTTCTCCCCTTACAGTTGTGACTTTCTTTCCCAATTACATAGGCATTGACCCTTGTGGGTAAATTATAAATCACTTATGTATAAATTGTTGTCATATCTTTTGTGAACCTTTACATGGCATTTATTCTAAGGGTAGTATACATTGGATTCCAAGTTGCACGTATGTATGGAATGTTAAGGGGATTCGTTAAATTAGTGTATAGCTTTCATATCTTTAGCTGCATGTGCATAATTGCAATTATCTACTTAATAGAGGTCTTGTAGTTCTAGATATAGAAACTAATATGCTATGAAGTTAGTGAAAAATCTTTGCAGTTTATCATACACTGGTGTCATTAGGGATGGCATAAGTGTTATATTCATTTCTCTTTAATTGTCCTATTAAGAAACCTAAGTAACACCTCCCTTGGCCTAATGGAGCCCAAAGAAGGATGAATTTCTCATGTATTGGTCCATTATTATCATTATTTGATCATAAGTCTAACCCATCTCTCTATGTTTGCATCCTTGGCTTTAGGTTTTGGTGTTTTCTTTAGGATGTGTAGAACTACAACAATGGGCATCAACACAAAGTTTGCCTACTTTTGGTGGTACCTCAATGGCCATAAATTGCCACACTCGTAGATTATTTTAGGTCAAAATTTTATTCAAGTTTCTCAGTTCTAATCACAAACACTAAAATTTGAAAAGAAAAATGATTTTAGGATGTATTGTTTTCATGTTTTAAGTTTGATTTACAATTTATTCTTTATCCTTGCCTCAATAGGTTGCTAGTTCCTTTTCATCTAAGTAGGCTTGGAGTATATACTCCATCCATTTAGTGAAGCATAATTAATAGGCATCAAATGTAATGTCCCCTTGTTTGGTTTATCCTCTAAATATAGAAGCACAAGTTAGGACATATAATTTATTTTACCAACACACCATTTTATTAATGTAAATTACCTTGAAGACCTAGTTACCACATGTATTATCAATTAAGCACATAATTCCTTGTTCATCATTTCAGATTGCATATCTTAAGAATAAGACAATTAAATGCATTATCATCTAAAACCATAAACTAGCATAATCAGATGTGACTTCTTACTCTTGATTGGAATAGATCTTTGCCTTGGCTCCTCTTTCCTAGCCTCATTGGAGGAGGGACGCCTTACAGTGCAAAGGGCGCGTAACCAATCTCCAAGTGGATTCCCTCAAGGCTTATTACCATCTTGGGACATCAACATGGGATCGAACTTACCAGCCTTTCCCTCCACAACCATCCTCTCCCTATTGAGTGTTAGCGAAAGGGAGTTTGAGCCCAAAGTCTATTCTTCAAGGTAATGTCAAGATAGCTCATTAAGACACAATAATTGTTGCAGGCGTCATTATTACATAATCGTATATAATATATATATATAAAGATCTAATATATAATTATCCCTAATTGATTGGCAATACTCACCTTTGCATGAACATGCATATCATATATATATATATAATAGCAAAATACACAATTGTATTAACTAATCATGATGAAGCTTATTAAGAGAGTAACAAATATAAATAACAAAATATGTATACATCTATACTTATAGATAATAACTGTGATAAGCATAATATGAAGATAATTAATTTAGATCCTAAATTATATATACATACATATATAATTGCAGACCCTAGTTATGTACCACAGAAATAACAAATATAAATACTAAACATACAGCAACATACACTAATTATAATGAACTTACTACTGTTGCTGCTTATCCCTTGTGATCAGATTTACAAAGAATCTTTATTAAAATGATTCCTTTTACCAAAATATATTCTTCTATTTATTCGATGCCCCCCCTTTCTTATCCTCCACTTGTCTTATATCTTCTCACGTTGGAGAAGAGAGTGATTCATGGAGGGGAAGGGTCCGCTTTTATCTTTGGAGGGACGTGACTTCCCTTTGCTGCCCTTTTCATCAGCGATTTCTTTTTGTGATTAATCGTTGACTTTAGTTTGCTGCTGTTAATGTATTTAATATTGGCTTTCTTATATATTATTATTATTATTTATATTTTCTTATATATGTTTGAATATATATTTTTTTTGTTATTATTTATATTGATTTTACATGTTAAATATATTTATACTTATATGCTGTTATATATATTTGTATTTACATTCTATTCAAATATATTTATATGTTTATAATTATAATATTATTTTGATGATTATAATTATAGTGAATTTGCAAGTATCTTCATATATATATATTGCTGCTTGCATTTCAATGTTTGGTTTTTTTTTCCTTATATTTTAGTAATCATAATTTGGGATTATAGTTTCGGGGACATGACAGTCCACTTCCAAGATTGCTTGTCCTCAAGCAATCATACAATATTAGCTTTAGTTATAGGAATTCAGAAATTCTAAACCGAGTGATGGCTGTTTTGGTTATGCAGAGAGGGGGGAGAAATCAGTATTTCTCAGCTTTATAACATAAAACCACATGAATCAAAAAATTAAAGCAGGCAACTAAGTAGCTTGACCAAGCAAGCAAGTAGCTCAACAAGTAAGCAAAACTAGCTCCCGAAGCACATCGCCAGAGTAAGCTCAAGCACACATTCAAGTAGCTCAACAGGTAAAACCAAGCAACTCAAAGCACATAGGCAAGCGAGCTCAAGCATGGGCGAAATCCAAATTACACAAACAAGTAAGGCTCAGAGTGAACAAAACAAGTGGCTCAAGCACATGGGCAAAATTAGCTCAAATTACCACACAAACAAGTAGTTTAGCACACAAACAAGTAAGCTCAAATTACACAAGGTAGCTTAGCACAAGCAAGTAGCTCAAATTAAGAAAACAAGTAGCTCAAGCACGCTTGGTAGCTCAAATTACACAAAGGCAGTGAGGTTTCAACTTTACAAGAGTAGTTCAAATTGCACAACCAACCAAGCCAAGCCTAAGCAGCTTGATGAGGCAGCATTTTTTTTAACATTTTTGCACGAATGCATGTAATACATAGAGTATACACAAGAAGCATGAAGCATATATGTGAAGCATATGCAGTCACAAGGCATTTATATGAATACATGTAAAGTATACACTTAAATATGTAAGTTGCATGAATACACATATACACACAAGTCACAAAGCATGTATTTTACAAAGCATACACTTGAATACATGTAAGGCACAGAGTATACACTTGAATATACACATAAGCCACAAAACATGTACTTGAATACACAAGTTGTGAGGTATACACTTGAATACACTCAAATACACATAATTCACATGGTATACACTTGAATACAATTGAACACACGTAAGCTACAAAGTATACGCCTGAGTACACATGAGCCACAAAGTATACATTTGAATACACTTGAATACAAGGTATACATTCGAATACGAAGTCATAAAGTATACAAATACAAAGTCATCGAGTATACACTCGAATACAAATATATCTTGAATTCAAATACAAGTTATAGAGTATGCACGCTCAAAAATAAATACAAGGTCATAGAGTATACACTCAAATACAAATATAGATCATAGAGTATACACTCGAATACAATCGCAATTCATAGAGTATACACTCAATATAATCACAAGTCTTAGAGTACACACTCAAATACAAATACAATCATAGAGTATACACTCAAATACAAATTCAATCATAGAGTATACACTTGAATACTATTGCAAGGTCATAGAGTACACACTCAAATAATACCAATCATGGAGTATACACTCGAATACAAATACAATCGAATGAAGTATATTGTCAGACAATTGGGAAGGGGATTCGGTGCATCCCATACTACACCGTGGACCCGTCCACCATCCCAAGGTCATCAAACATACACATGAGAATGAAGCATACACGCAAATACACATAATATGCAAGGTATTCATATGAACATATGTTACAAGCATACACATGCGTCACAGAGTAGTCCTTTGAGTACATGTAAGGCACACATAGTATACAGGGTTAGGGAACGATAACTCACGATACCAGCGTAATGTTCCCTTGTTTGGCTTTATCCTCTAAATATAGAAGCACAAGTTAGGACATATAATTTATTTTACCAACACACCATTTTATTAATGTAAATTACCTTGAAGACCTAGTTACCACATGTATTATCAATTAAGCACAAAATTCCTTGTTCATCATTTCAGATTGCATATCTTAAGAATAAGACAATTAAATGCATTATCATCTAAAACCATAAACTAGCATAATCAGATGTGACTTCTTACTCTTGATTGGAATAGATCTTTGCCTTGGCTCCTCTTTCCTAGCCTCATTGGAGGAGGGACGCCTTATAGTGCAAAGGGCGCGTGACCAATCTCCAAGTGGATTCCCTCAAGGCTTGTTACCATCTTGGGACATCAACATGGGATCGAACTTACCAGCGTTTCCCTCCACAACCATCCTCTCCCTATTGAGTGTTAGCAAAAGGGAGTTTGAGCCCAAAGTTTGTTCTTCAAGGTAATGTCAAGATAGCTCATGAAGACACAATAATTGTTGCAGGCGTCATTATTACATAATCGTATATAATATATATATATATATATAAAGATCTAATATATAATTATCCCTAATTGATTGGCAATACTTACCTTTGCATGAACATGCATATCATATGTATATAATAGCAAAATACACAATTGTATTAACTAATCATGATAAAGCTTATTAAGAGAGTAACAAATATAAATAACAAAATATGTATACATCTATACTTATAGATAATAACTGTGATAAGCATAATATGAAGATAATTAATTTAGATCCTAAATTATATATACATACATATATAATTGCAGACCCTAGTTATGTACCACAGAAATAACAAATATAAATACTAAACATACAGCAACATACACTAATTATAATGAACTTACTACTGTTGCTGCCTATCCCTTGTGATCAGATTTACAAAGAATCTTTATTAAAATGATTCCTTTTACCAAAATATATTCTTCTATTTATTCGATGCCCCCCCCTTTCTTATCCTCACTTGTCTTATATCTTCTCACGTTGGAGAAGAGACGTGATTCATGGAGGGGAAGGGTCATTCCTTTTATCTTTGGAGGGACGTGACTTCCCTTTGCTGTCTTTTCATCAGCGATTTCTTTTTGTGATTAATCGTTGACTTTAGTTTGCTGCTGTTAATGTATTTAATATTGGCTTTCTTATATATTATTATTATTATTTATATTTTCTTATATATGTTTGAATATATATTTTTTTTGTTATTATTTATATTGATTTTACATGTTAAATATATTTATACTTATATGCTGTTATATATATTTGTATTTACATTCTATTCAAATATATTTATATGTTTATAATTATAATATTATTTTGATGATTATAATTATAGTGAATTTGCAAGTATCTTCATATATATATATTGCTGCTTGCATTTCAATGTTTGGTTTTTTTTTCCTTATATTTTAGTAATCATAATTTGGGATTATAGTTTCGGGGACATGACATCAAAGGAGGTAGAGGAACTAGTTTACATACATTCCAACTCCTGTTCTCTTCACCAAAAACATAATGAGTACGTGGAAGGTGAAATGAAATTTTCAGATGTAGACTCAAAGCTAGCTGACTTGGATGTTCCTTTTATCATAGAATCTTCCCTTTATGAGGAGTTAGATAGCCATCATACTTTTACTGCAAGTGGTGATGGAGCTGCTTGTGGTTGTTCTAATCTACCTAGATAATCTAATGTCAATGATGATGATGATGTTGGTCTAGATGAAGATTCATTTGACACTGATTACCAATTTTATTAATATCAAACAATGAACATTTATTATGACATTTACGTTTGACAAGTTGATATTGAAATATTTTAGCATGTGCAAATCTATATGTATTTGTTTACATGAATGTATCCCCTATGCTCATGGCCATTCCCTTGCCCAAAAAAAGGAAAACAGAATTGCCATATTCATACCCAATTCCTATTAAGTATGAAGCAACTCAAGGAAAAACACTTATTGGTAGAATAAAAATGATTCTTTACGTGCATTTTTTATTTCAAATTTATATGTATTGAGTTTCGTATCTGAGCCACAATATCCGTAACTGTTTAACCTTCCTCATGAAGAATCTCAAGTACCCTTAAAAATTTCAATGGATAGTCATTTTCCGCCAATCATTACTAAAATTTCCCTGTTTTTCAAGTTCAACAAATCTACTATCCTTTCAATGCACTGGGAAATCCTAAAGATTAAAACCATGTGGAATCAAAGTCATGGTTGTTGATTATGCAAGTGCTTTTTAACAATGTTTTTTGTGGGCATGAGACTTGATGAAAGATTGAAACAAGATAATGTTTGGTGGTTTCTTGTGATGCCTTTGCTGTAAAATTGTCTAAATCTGAAGTTTTTGAAGCAACTGAGAATCTTATACATGGTGTATATGCAGCAAAAGAAAGAATGGTTGCACGGAGATTAGTTGCTCTTATTCATCATTCAATTTTCCTCATCAGTAAAATGATGTATAACATCAGGATATTTTTCTAAATGGTTATGGGCTATTTCTTATAAGTACTACTTTCCAAAACACAAAAATGTGAATCTGAGCAGCTCAGAAAAGGTCACCAGCTTTACAAAAATTGCAAAATGTGCTCACAAAATCTTGCCAAACAGACTTAAATAGTTGTTTCCCCTATAGGAGATATCGAGAATAGATCACCACTAGGTTTATTTCCAAATTTTTTCATTAAAAAAACTTGACTTTTGATAAATCACTGAAACAATTTTTAACCAGAAAAATGACGATAAAAATTATAGATAGGGAATCTTTCATGATTTTCACAATTTTCCATGATTTTCAGGTTAAAAGAACTTGGCATTGCTGTGGTTTTTTCAATTTTTGTGGCAGTTTTTTCCAAAACCTCATCCTAATGGCTAATCCTTTTCCATATTAAATCTCAAAATTCTCTCAACCAAATCCCAATTAATTGAAAAAATATTTGTCTTTTGATTTGCCAAGTTATTCCCTAGAATGGTTTTTTCCAATAGAATAAATAATCTTTGAAAAATTGTAATAAATTGCAATTTATTTTTCTTGTCCCCCACGCCAAGTTTGGTTGTTTTTTTTTTTTTTTTTAAAATATTTAGGGTTTCTTTGTCAATTTCTGTAGTGATTCTTTTGTTTTTCCCGTAGCTCTTAGCCTATTTTTTCCTTACCTGATTTTCTTCCCTATTCAATCCCAATAAAATACAATATTTCAACTTTTGGTTTGCCAAGTTATCCCGATGGAAGATTTTTGTTGGTATGTTTTTTGTTACTATGGTTTCCCCTTCCCAAAGATAGGCTTTACCTCTACAAATTTTCTGAATCCGTGCAAAAGAATTCGATGCTTGAGAACATCTAAAAGCTTCAAAGGCAGTTATCCATTCAACAAGGCACTTTAAAAATTCATAAAAATAGAGGGAAAAATGTTTTCCTTCTGATTTCATGCCAAATAAAGGAAACAATAAAAAAAAGGTTGCTTTTGTGTCTGGTGGAGGCCAAAACAGTTTTTATGTTTTCAAACCGGAGTTAGGGTCTAGGGTGGCAGCTTCCAACAGGGTTGTGGGGCAGTTCCCCTCATGAATTTTTGGGGGCTGCACCATTGGTGCATTCACTGTAGGCCGAGGCCAGATGGACCTTCAGCGTGCATAGCATTTTTCATAATGTTATCACTTTTAAGTTTTTAACTAATCTCTAAGCGCTTCCAAAATTGCAGATGACAATGCCATAAACTGTAAACCAGTACATTGAAGAATGAGTTCCCTTGAGTGTGGCCTGTTTGATCTAATGTTTAGTAGCTTCAGCAAAATCTAAATCTGCAAATGTAAAAATGAGGATTTCACAAAAAAATCGAAAACAGGTATTTTACGGGGAAATTGAAAAAACTGGATGAAATAAGCACAATTAATTTATGGTTGACCACCTTTGGGGATCTTGACAATGGGAGCGAAAAATTGATGGCTTTGGGAATTGTGCCAGTGATCAGGGGAAACAATAGCAATTCAATTCAGATTAGATCGCCAATTGGGCAAGGCAGCAATTTATTGCGATATGTCATGATTTGTTAAAGATTTTTAGTACTAGGGTCCGAACAAGTGATGGCTTCTAGCTTTTATCAAAATGATCTTTTGGTACCCATGCATTTTACTGATTGTAATAAATATTTGAAGAACATAGTCTGGTTTACGTTTTTTTTGTATTTTACAGGATAGGGCAGGCCATAGCCTAAAACTCTTGCACAGGCTGGTTCACTCCTTAAAGTCGAGAATTCTCCTGAGATATGCGTCGTGATTTGGTTCAGTCAAGTGGTTTTTGGAAATTTAACTTTCAGAAATTTGAAGCATGAAGAGGCATATTCTTCTACTGGATTTCATTAGAAATGGAAGTTTACGCTTCCTATAGCTGTGGAACAAAGGGCAGCCAAGTCTGTTGTATGCTGTTTGTATTTATGTCCATCCATCTTCATTATAATGTTAAGCTCTATAGATCTTATTAACCTAAACAGATTATAGCTTTATATACAAAAGTTAGAAGGCTACATAGCAATGTGAAATGTAATCATTTTACCTTCTAAGATACATAACATTCGTTAATCCATCTTGCGGAAACTGAAGTTGATTTAGAAAAGATAAAATGCTCGGGTGTCGTATAACCTAGATGAGTATGCGAGCTCCTATTGGATCATTTCCTTCATAGCATGCTTTTATAGAGACATTCAGCATAATATTTATTTTATGAGCAAATGGCTCTGCTTCATGCTAACTGTGATGGTCTCATATGCGGAAAGGCTACCCAGTAATGACTGGACGCACTGCATCACATTGTATCAGGAACTCTTGCCTTTTATTTTTAAGGAAAACCCCTTTATATCTCCGGCGAACTTGTTAGAGAGTAACTTCTTATGGTGATAGAATTTATCAATAAACCATATATTAATCACATTGGAAATTGATAATTTGCTTTTACCTAGCTTTAAAATGTCAAAGAAATTTTCCTCTTATTTTTTATTAGTCTTGTATCAATAAAAAGCACAGGAAGAAATCAAATTTTCCTAGCTGCATTCAGTGTAGCATGCAGATGTATTGCAATGTAACTCGGTATTGTTGTAGGCAAATTCTATTTCATATTTCATTGCAAAATGTCCATTTTGAATTTAGCTTGAGGGGATTTTCTTCAGCTAGATGTGAAGAAGCATATGATGAAAAGGGTCAGATGTGAAAGCATATGAAAAAATCCATCATGGGTCTTGAATGCAGAATTCTGACAAACATCAGCTGTGGTATAAAGAACCAGTCGACATAGAATCAGAATCTTTCATCATGCAGGTGGTGGTGGGGAGGGCCTAGTAGTCATCTTTTGTCTTCTGCGCTTCCTAATTATCCTGATAAAATTCCGTCCCACTCCCAATTTTTACAGCGAAACACTTGTGGTTCTGCGCTATAGCTTAAGTTTCAGGGCCACACTCATCAAATGTAGTACCACATCTGTATGGTTTTTGTCGCGGGTGTCGAAGGGCCCCTGAAAACTCAAGTGAGACCAATTCTCGTGCATTACATCACTGGGTAGTTGTGACAGCATTCTTGGTATCACACTTGGTCGGTTGTTTTAGATCAAAGCATACATTTTGTTTAATTGTGTTGTCCAATACAACTATTGGACTGTTATATAATACGACTGGAGTATTATAACAACAGTTGGGTTGCAAACTATGGACCTTGACCCTATTGGGCCTCTACCTAATTTAAAAAATATGAGTACAAATAAGTTCCAATGAGCAAGTGCCTGTTTAAGTCTATTAAATTTGCATATATTGGTTGAAAAAAATTAACTATAATGTAGTAAGTTGATGGAGATAAATATAATATTTTTGCATTTGATAAAGACAATAAAAACTAAAGTGTCTTGAAAAGCTTTTGTAAAAATTTCATATTGACTTGATAACAGGCAATATTTTGGATTATAGTTTAGAATAGGGGGCTTGGTATTTGTTTGATAAGGGATCTTGAATATAGAAGGTATTTCTACAAATTATATTTTTGTTATTGAAATGAATGTCAAAAAAAAAGAAAAAAAAAAGAAAAAGCATAATTCAGTGATGGAAGTCAAATAGTTGGTTAGTTTTATTTCCTTTTTAAAGTAAATAGATTAGGGCTGGAGATTGCAGCCTCCAATTATCTAAATCTCTAATGCTTATAAATCGAATGTAATTTTTTGTATTCAATGAAATCTTAATTGCATTTTGAATTCGATGATGTGTTGGGACTTCAGTTTCGAGTAGTGGTTTTATTACTTGTTTGATAAAGGGTCTCACATAAAGGGTATGATTACAAACTCTTTTTTAAGGGTTGGATTGAATGTCAAAATCAACAAAAGTTAAAAACTTAATGTTATTATGAGGGAATGCAAGGAAACCATAGATGCAATTTTGAATTGAATGATGTGGTAGTGTATGGTTTGGAATAGATTTGGTGGTGTTTGTTTGGTAAAGGGTGTTGAGCAAATAAAGTGTTACTATTGTAGTTAGAAAATCTACATATTAGTTATATTTGAATTATATTGTAGTTTGCAAGAGTAGTTTAATTTGTTGATTGTATATAGTTACTCTTGGTAGTTGTCAATGGTTGGAAGTTCTTAGCAACCATTAGTTAGTTTATATGTTCTCATTGTACTATTGAAAGGAAGTGCATGTTTGAAAATTTTGTGAACTATAATTATATAAATGCGTATTAAAGAGGTACATTGTGACATTTTATGCAATTTCTAGTATGATTTTATTATAATCATTGGTATTCACTTGTCATGCTTACTTTGTTATATTCAAAGCATATTGATTTAGATAGCAAACGTTTGGTGTTGTTGATTAGAAGAAGTCAGGTTGACTTATGAAGTTTAGTTAGGAGTGGTGTAATCTAATGAAGTAAGAGAAGACAACTTTACATAAGATTTTATACATTTGTGGGATATATCCATCAAGGAGCATGTATGGAAGGAAGTTGAGAGGAGACAAATACCACAAGATGTAATTTGGGATAACTTGTAAGTGAATGGAAAGTAGGTAACCTTTTGAACCATCTTCTAAGACTTTTTGCAAGACATTTGTAATTTTAGATCTATGTGTGGAGAAAACAAGAACATCGTTAGTAAATAATTCAACATTGGGAAGATAAAACCAACGGAAAGAAGAATGCAACATTGACCAATGATGCACCTCTCAAAATTAATGCCCTTATCTTTGAACAAGACCAAGAAGAGATCCTATAGTAATCCAGACCATTAGAACAGTGTGGATATTACTAGATAGGAGAATAGCAGGTATTGGAAAATTTTGGGGGAAATAGTTTAAGGAATTGAAGGGTTACGAAGTAAAAGCTAGAGTATGAGTAGGAGTCATAGGCAGGAAGAGAAAGATTTCCATGTCAAGGAAATACACAAAGGCAAAGTGGGAAGAAATAGCAAGGCACTTATTGTACCTTAATGAAACGTATGTGGACTTTGTTGATCAAGTAAAGAAATCATCAATGCAACCACTAGAGGAAGAAGAGTGAGGGAGGTTGGGTGGTGATCATATATAAACATCGCATTCGCCAGACTTTAAAAGTAACAATTGACTCTGTTTAGAACCCTTGTTGGACTAATATTAACATTCCCTTAGATTCGAGGACATGGACAAATCACCTCGTGATTGATGGGCCTCTTTAGCATTAATAGGTCAATCTTTTGTGTGACAAACGTAATTTCCGCCGACTGAGTATGAGTTGAATTGAAGATATTTGAATCCCTCCATTGAGGATTTTGGACTAATTGCCTAGCGTCTCCCTTCAAATTAAAACATGGATAGTGCCTCTCCTTGGATCTATTTGATATAAGCATTTGCATGTGCATTAATAAGTTGATCTTTGGTGCAATGACAATGTATTCAACACTACTACTATGGAAGGCCTAATTCTTCCTAAAGAAAAAAATGAGTAGTACCTATTTTAATAACAACAGTAATCAACAGCTATTGAGGGGTGAGGATAGGTATCTTTTTTGAGGAAGAAAATAGAGATGATGAAGTTCAAGCGATAACATGTTAATAGCCATTCAACTATCCAAGCCTTGAGGAAGGATGATGAGAATGATGAAATCAAAAAAGGCTGAAAAACCCACTAAAGAAAACAAAATCTATGGTGCACGAAATGGAAATGAAGGTCATTTTAAATTAAAATTTTCTAAGAAGTTATTATGTGATATCTACCAAGTTGTAGGACATTCAATCAAAGGATGCCCATATAATGTAAAAACAAGCACACAAATGTTCTTTACACATGGTGAACAATCTATGCCACTAAACAAATTGCTAAAGTAACAAAATAATAATAACAAAAACACATCAATTAATAGGTACCAAAATAGGAGGGATAATAATCAATTTAGTAATAATATTGGAGAAAAAAGCCAAATCTAGTACGGTACAAAATGATGACCTAAGATACAATGTCGTCAATGCAATAAATTGTGGCATTTCACCAGGGAATGCTATATTAACCAATACAAATAACGATGCTATGCAAATGGTACAAACTAAGCGACCATGAAGATATTGACTACCCAAAACAAAAGGTCGTATCAATATGATTGATGTAGAAGAACAAGACAATGCAATTCTCGTTGTCACTCAAACACAATCCAAAAAAATTACATATTTGAACCCTTGTATGGAGAAAGAAAGAATGAGAAGCAAAGGTGGAGGTAGAACAAGCCATGGCAAAGGAATGGATGAGTTCTCAGGAAAAGACAGGTACTTCAAGATGATCTAAATTTGACAAAAAAAATTGCAAGACAGGTGCTAAAGACCATTGTATTAGTAAGAATGGTAGATCTTTTGTAGAGTATGTCACAATTGAGAGTGGAAATAACCACTATAGTTGAGAATGATCAAAACCAAAGTAAGGAGAGAAATGGCGAAGATCAAAAACATACATAATAAGTAGAACCAACCATTGTACACATGCAAATTTTGGGAAATTTTTTGACAATTGTTGGAGGGCCCAAAGTAGATGTATTGCTAGAAGACATAAAAATATTTGGGGAAACCCACTCTTTGGTTGCTAACATTTCAATTGGTGGAATCAAACCAACATGGGGCCAAACCATTGGGAGTCTTAAAGGCATGTACACAAATACTTGAAAGGAATACGACTAGAGATTTGTGTGCGCAAATGCCTCTTGATGCTAGGGCATAACTTGTAAGTAAAAAACTATATAGGATGAACAAGAATTATGTGGTGAAAGTCCAAGATGAAATAAATAAAATGTTGGAAGCAAGTATAATATTTATGGTAGAAATAAGTGGTTGGGTGTCTCCAATTGTTATATCACTCGATAAGGAATCCAAATAGTTTTGAATATGTGTGGGTTTCAAAAGTCTTAACATAGTTACCATCAAGGATTTGTTTCTAACTCCCTTCATTGGTTCAATCTTAAGGAAGTTGCAAGCCATGAATTTGTCATTTATGGACAACTTCAAATACAATCAATTAAGGGTAGTTGAAGAAGATAAGTTGAATGCCACTTTTGTGGTAGAAGATGGGTTTTATGCATACAATATGATGTCTTTCAAATTATGTAATGCTTCAACTATTTTTTAAAGAATAATCCTCCACATCTTTGATAAGATGGTAAGAAACATTAAAACATTCTTGGATGATTGGTCAATTTGCAATGATCAAGAAACTTACTTAAAGCCCCTTGTAGAGTGCATAATATGATGTAGATTTGCATGAGTCGTCTTAAATCGAAAGAAAGTTAGATCATGGTACCAAAAGGCAAGCTCCTTAGGTACATAGTTTGTAAAGTGGGTTGAGAATTGATTTAGATAAAATGAGAATTATTGTACAAATGGAAGCATAGAAGGATATTACTAGATTCAAGTCATTCTTGGGCCATGTGGGTAATTATTGTTGGTTTATAAATAAATTCCCTTAAATATCATATCTATTGGACATTGCTCATAAGAAAGAGCATTAAATTTACATAGGTAGAACAAGAGAAGCATTCAATGAATTAAGGGTAAGCCTAATCAATTCTTCCATTTAAGAATATCTTGACTAGAATAAAGAGTTTTGTGCTAATGTAGATGCATCAATTTTCATGATTAGAATAATATTGACACAAGTCGAACCTCAAGGACTTGATCATCTCATTTTATTTGCTAATTGAGTACTATGAAGTGTCAAGAATAATTATAGTACTATAGAGAGGGGAGTGTTAAGAATGGTTTGTTTAGTGCAAAATTGTTGGCACTACCTCTTGGCAATGCCTTTTACATTCTATGTGGATCACCAGACATGAATGTACTTGGCAACCAAACCAATTATATAAGGTCAAGTAATTAGATGGTTTTTATTGCTTCAAGAGTTCACATTCACTATCATTATATGATTGAGGAGTCACGTAAAGAATATTAACTATCAAGGGTTAAGTTAGGAGTACCACCCAAATGTGTGAATGGAGACTTCCCCGACACCTACTTATTTTAGATAGTTGCATTGCTTGGTACAACATTAGAAAATACCTCCATGTTAATGTTCTTGAAAGGCATGCCGGTAGGGGAAAGCTGGAAGCTAACTCTAAATTAAACATTTCAACTCGTCAATGGGCTCCTGTATCAAATCAGATCCAATCACATTCTAGGTGTGTTATGTGCAAAGAAATAAAAGGAGTACTAGAAGAAGGGTGCAAGGAGTTGGTGGGAGACCATATGGGACCAAATGCTATTGCTAGAAAAGCACTCTTAAGAGGCCTATGGTGGTTAACACTCCATACAAATTCATGTGAGTGGGTAGTCAGATGTGACACTTACCAAAGAGTAGGGAAATTGTGAAGAAAGACTATATGCCTGTTTTTCATAACCACATGAATTATTTGAGAGGCGGGGATTAGATTTTATTGGTCCTC
>VDFB02193576.1:0-38146 GCA_007258455.2 Sequoia sempervirens
TTTGGTTCAAACTTTCCTTTCTTTTCTCCTCGCTCGTTGATTACGCTGGTTCTCTTTCAATCCACAGATCACCCACCGAAAAGGTAATGGTTTTACTTTGTGATTATAGCTAATGTAGGACATCATCCGTTGGTATGCTTTCAATGATCAATGCTTCTATCTCTTTTCATCTAAAAGTTCTAACTTCTTGTAGTCGGGAGACTCTGTATTCATCATCTGTTATGAGACCTTTCAGTGATACTCTTAGTGAAGGTATTTCAACTTCTAAAGGCAATATGGCTTTTGCTCCATAGACAAGGGCAAAAGGTGTTGCTCCTGTTGGCGTTTGGACACTAGTTCTATAAGCCCACAAGGCAGGATTAATTTGAACATGCCAATCTTTCCCTAAGTCATTGACAGTCTTCTTCAAAATCTTTAGTATAGTCTTGTTTGAGGCCTTTGCTTGGCCATTCCCTTGTGGATAGTAAGGCGTTGAATATCTGTGCTGAATATGGAATCTTTCACAAAGTTCATCAACATCCTGATTCTAGAAAGGTCGACCATTATATGTAAGAATGGCATTAGGAATACCATACTGACAAATAATGTAGTTGAGTATGAAGGATGAAATTTGTTTTCTGGTGATTTTAGATAGAGGTACTACCTCAATCCACTTAGTGAAATATTTTGTTGCCGTGATGATGAACTTATGCCCATTTGAGGAGGAAGGATGAATTTTACCTACTAGATCTAACCCCCATTGAGAAAATGGCTAGGTTGGTGTGAATGAGTGAAGTTCTTGTGCCGGAGCATGAATAAGATTCCTATGAATCTGACATTTTGAGCATGTTTTAACAAAAGTGAATGATTCCCTCTCCATTGTAGGCCAGTAGTAACCCATTCTAATCAATTTCTTGGATAAGGTTAGTCCACTTTAATGAGTACCACAAATGCCCCCATGAAATTCTTGTAAAGCTTTGTTAGATTCGTCACGTTCAAGACATCGAAGTAAAGTACCATCAAGACCACGATGATAAAGGGTATCAGCGATAAGGGTATAGCAAGAGGATTGTCGGATAAAGTTACTTTTTTGGTTGCGGGATAAGTCAGGTGGTAAAATGTCATCTTTTAGGTAGGCATAAATCTTACCATACCAGGGTGAATCGGATCCTACCAAGTGGCAGATAATTTGGCTTTCAGGTGTGTCATAAGCAGGTGTAAATAATTGTTCCACCAGAAATTCATAGTGAGCCTATTTTTCTGGGAGTTGTACCAATGATGCGATCGTAGCCATAGCGTCAGCTACTTTGTTATCAATCCTTGGAATTTGTGTGAACTGAATGTCCACAAAGTACTTTTTAAAGTCATCGATCATCTTTTTGTATGGCAACAACTTGTCATCTTTAGTCTGATAATCATCATTGATTTGGTTAATGACTAATTGTGAGTCACCATAAACTTGTAGCTCGGTAATCCTCCATTCCAATGCTGTCTTTAGTCCGGTGATTAGTGCTTCATATTTGGCTATGTTATTGGTGCATGGAAACATTAGCCTATATGACCGAGGAATGGTATGTCCTTGAGGGGTGACAAAGAGAATGCCCGCCCCCAATCCATGTTGAGTAAAAAAACCATCAAAGTATAAGGACCATAGCTACTTAGATTCTGCAGTGAAAACATCAGCATCTAGAAATTCAATGTGTAAGGGGTGCTCTTTTTGTAGAGGAGCGTCTACTAGTTGATCAGCAATAACTTGTCCCTTGATTGCTTTGCGATCAATGTAGTGAATGTAAAACTCACTCAAAATCATGACCCATTTTGCTAACCTTCCTATCAGTGATGCTTTGCTTAGTAAATACTTGAGTGGATCAATTTTTGAAATAAGATTGATTGTATGAGTTAGCATGTAATGTCAAATTTCTGTGAAGCAAAGACTACTGCTAAACAAGCCCTCTCAATGAAAGTGTAGTTAATTTCATGACTTGTCAGTGTTTTTCTGATGTAATAGATTGCACGTTCTTTTCCTTCACGGTCTTCTTGTGCTAATAATGCCCCAGAGATGTTTCGGTTGCAGCAATGTATAGGATCAATGGTTTTTCTGGATTTGGTGGTACTAGAACTAGTGGGTTCATCAGGTATTGCTTGATTTGTTGAAATGCCATTTCACATTTGTCATCCCATCTAAAAGGAACATTCTTATGCAGGAGATGTGTGAACGGTAGACTTTTGTCGGCCAAGTGCGCAATGAATCTTCTTATGGATTGAAGTCACCCCTGTAATGATCTCAATTGACTGATGTTCTTTGGAGGAGGAATCTCCATGATTGCCTGAACTTTAGCGGGATCTACTTCAATTCCTTTTTCTGAAACACTATATCCTAAAAGTTTTCCAGATGTGACCCCAAAAACACATTTCTTAGGATTTAGGCAAACTTTGAATTTTTCCAATCTAGTAAATATTTTAGACAGTATCTCCAAGTGTCCTTCTCTGGTGTATGATTTTTCCAATATGTCATCCACATAATCTTCCATGAATGTGTGCATCATGTCATGAAAGATCGTAGTCGTAGCTCTTTGGTAAGTAGCCCAAGCATTCTTTAAGCCAAAAGGCATGACATTCCAATAGTACGTTCCCCACAGACATGTGAAAGTTGTTTTCTCTTGGTCTTCTGGTGCAATCTTGATTTGGTTGTAACCAGAGAAACCATCCATTAATGAATACATGGCATGGCCAACTGTTAAATCAACTATAGTGTCAATACTTGGAAGCAGAAAGTCATCCTTAGGGCAAGCTTTGTTAAGATCTCTGAAATCAGTGCATACTCTAATGCGTTTATCTGGCTTTGCTATTGGGATAATATTGGAGATCCATTCTGCATAGGTAATTGATCTTATAAATCTTGCATCTAGGAGCTTCTTGAGTTCTTCTTTGACCAATAGTGCAACATGAGGATGCATCTTTCTGAGTTTTTGTTTCACTAGTTTAACTCCTGGTTTAATAGAGAAATGATGCATTATGAGATCATGATCTAGACCTGGCATGGCTGCATATGACCAAGCAAAACTGACCTGATTTTCTTTGTGAAAGTTCATGAACTCTAGGATTTCTTTATTTGTCATTGATTTGGCTAGCTGTAGAATCCTTGGGTTATCTGTAGTTGCAATATTGATTTCCTTTGTAGGCTCGATCAAGATGGGTGATCACTCATAATAGTGCTTTGGGAGAGTGTCAAGAGTCCCATCAACTAGTGCCTGAAAAAGGTTTTCACCATCTGATACGCTCTTTATTTTATCTTTTGTTTGATCTAGTACAGCCAGATTCTGGTTTTCACCACTAGATCATTTTTCTTTATTTTCATTCTTGCAGCTAGGAGACTTGACACTCTCTTGATTAAAGACTTCATACCGAAAATCGCCAATGGAACAATTATTTACATCATCTGCGGAAAGGAAGTTTATGATAGCTTCGTCATTTGGAAAAATAGGTATATCAATGGGTTCCGTTAGATCCCAGTCAATGAGATCGGGATGGATTAAAGGTAACAAGTCATTTGGTCGTGTGAAATCGGCAATGGTTAGGGTCAAGATAGAATTATCAGTAGGATCTGAGGTATGAGGTAGATCAATGATGGTACTATTCTCCTGATAGTCTTGTTCGTTAAAATGTGACTTAGTATCACTAGACTCATAGTTGCTTGGTGGTTCAGATTCTTGTGGTTGGGACCTTGAACCTTCTCCTTTGATTAAAGTGGGCGTTTACTTGTGTATGACATCTACCTCTTTGTCTCTCCAAAATTCATCATCATGAATGGTATCCCATTCATATTCAGCAGAATCTGTATCAGAGTTATTTTCTATGAAATTCAAGATTGATGCCAAGCATGCCTCTTTCTTATCAGAACCTTCTTGCAGTGTAAAAACATTACCCTGTGTTTGGTTGAAAGGGATAGTGTCATAGCCTAGTCCAGTTTTATCATATGTGGCAAGCCCGGGGAGATGGATAGGTTCAATTACACCTTCTTTTCTTTTTCCAAGAGGACCTTTGTCATATCCCATCTTTTGCATGATGGAATACCCTTTTCCATATCGATCCATTGGTAAGGAAACATTTAGAACTATTTCCTCTTCATCCTTATAGAGCCAATCTAGAATTGTTGTATCCTCAGGATCTCCCATGGGAAATTTTTCTTTGATAAATTGTCCATTGAACTTGGTAGTTGGCTCTATTTGTATTGGTGCTGATGTTGATGCTACTGATATCTGTTGTTGTGTAATAGAAGGTTGTCCATGTGATCGAGGTGATGTAGGTAGATTAGCAAGATAGAGAGAATATTCCCGAACTCCACTTTCCTTGAACTGTAGTTTCTTATCAAAGCTTTTGGCTAATTGACTGATTTGTGTATCCTTCTTAGAAGAAGTATTATCAAGCACTTCTCAATTGTTTGGAACCAAAGTATCATGACTAGCTTTGATGTTAGCACAAGTTTGGGTGTTTGAATTATCAGCTGATATAGTGATTTCCTATCCGTCATATGGAAACTTAAGACATTGATGGTACGTGGATGAAACAGCTTGCATTTCATGGATCCAAGGATGACCCAACAAGATGTTATATGCCAGATCTTGTTCTAATACTTGACAAAAATTATTTTTGATAACAGGTCCCACTCTGATTGGTAGCATGATTAGACCTTTAGAAATTCTTTCCTCATCATCATAGGCTTTAATAGTAATCTTTCTTCTAGGATCAATGGAGTCCTCAGAAAATCCTAAAGCTTGGACTAACTTCAAGGTACATATATTCAAACTAGCCCCTCCATCTATTAGGACACGTTTTACATGGAACTTGTGGATCATGACCTCTAAGTATAATGATGAATTATGGGGATGAGTCATGGAAACATCATCTTTGTCTAAAAATGAAAGACATGTGGGTGAGGACAAATGTGCTACCATGGCTTGAAATCGGTTCACATCCAAATCCGTGAATACAATTGTTTCAAAAAGGGCCTTATCTAAAATTTCCTTATGTGCAGGAGAAATCTTTAGGAGTTCTAAAATGGAAATTTGGGCCGGAGTCTTTCGAAGTTGGTTAACTAAGTCATATCGATGTTGAGGGAAGGGCTCAGTGGATTTCAAAGAAGCACCTTTCAAGACAACCTTAGCTTGTGCTCTCATTGTGACATTAACTTGTCCATTGTCTATCTTCTCCTTGATTTTTATAATGTTGACTCGCTCATCGTCCGTATAGAGGTGGCGGATTACAGTGTCATCGATTTGATTCACATTTTTGTCAAAAGACTCTCCCTTTTGATAATTTGGTAAAGGATTGTGAAATGCTTGGTGATCTTCATTGGATTTTTGTTGTCCTTCTACTGTGATAATGCCTTTGTCAATTAGGTCTTGAATAGCATGCTTCAAAGCTTGATAGTTGTTTGTACAATGACCTCTACACCTATGATAATCACAATAATAAGCTTCATTCCATGATGGAGGTTTTACACTAGGTTCATAATTGCGTTGAGGTGGTAACATAAGGACATTCTTTTCCATAACCTCTTTGAAAGTAGATTCCAAGGATTGTCCTAGTGGAGTGAAAGTTCTTCTATTAGAGAAGAATGAAAAGCATTGTGGGTTTGTGTTTGAGGTATTCCCTAAGGTGTTGTTGTTGTTGTTGTTTCCACGGTAGTTTTGGTTATTGATAGTCCCCTGATTGTTGTTCATTGGAGGGGGAAGATTGTTTCCTTGATTCGCAACTGAATTGACATTGTTTTGATTATTGTTATGAGTAGTATTTGGAGTACTTAGAACAAACAGCTTAGTCGTGACATGATTTGCATCTACAACACCATCGTTTATGATGTTTTTGTTGCGAGTCCAAAATTTAGACTTGTCTTGATTGTTATAATGGTTAGATGAGCTAGGGTTGTCCCTGTCAAGTTTTATTGTCCCTCTTTTGACCAAAGCACTTTCGATGGTGATGGCATCCTCAATCAATTTTTCAAAGGAGGGTGGACAATGTAGATTTAAGCGATAGCTCATTTCTAAATTTAGGCTGTTGATGAAAGTAACCATTTTTTCCTTTTCAGGAACATGCCAGGGGTACCTAGCGAACATTCTTCTCCATCTTTGAAGAAAGGTAGTGAAAGGTTCACCAGGTATTTGTGCAACTTTGCAAAGATCAATCATGGTGATTTGGTGTTGGATGTTGTAGGCGTATTTTGTTATGAACAAATTGATCAATTCCTTAAATGTTTGAATAGGAGGTGTAATCTTAGATAACCATTCCATAGAGTTAACTCCAAGGCTCCGAGGGAACAATCACAACAAGTAAGTGTCTTCATGCGCAAACTCTAGAGTCATGTTTCAGAAATCTCTCACGTGATCAATTGGATCTAATTTCCCATTATAATGATCAAATTTGGGGATTTCACAATGTTTAGGAAATGGAATCATATTGAGACTTCTATCGAAAGGATAAGGACATATGTCATCAAAAGTGTATTTCTTTGTTGTAGTCCCCCCTTGTAACTCTTTGATTTGTCCTTGGAGTGTCTTAAATTGTTGAGTAAGAGCAATAAGATTATATGGGGATGTTTCTTCTTCTTTGCTCTTTAATTTCTTAGTGTCAAAATCCTTAGGTAGTTTAGCTCCTTGATCGGCTAGGAAGAGGAAATACTTTTCCTTGTCACATTGTAAGATCTTTTCTATGGCTTTAAGAAACTTGGGGTCTTGCTCAGCCTCTCTAAGATGAAGTTCCTCCTCTTGCTCATCATCACTATCTACGGGAGCTTTGTTCATGTCTTTGTTCTTATGAGATGTATTTACCTCTCTATCAGCCATATTGTCGTCACTGAAAAGAGGATTGTGATTACACTAAAATGAGGACTACCACATTCACCTTCTTCTTGAATGTTATGGGTAGGAGTTTCTTGTTGATAGTTTTATCCTAGTTTGTTGTGTTGAGATCTCATAAAAACTGGCATGTGTAAGGAATCCTATGATATGATCGAAGGTCACTGAAGGAATTGACTAGGATGCATTGAATATTCAATTGAAGGTTGTGGTATATTCTCAAACTCAAGAGGTCGATTAAGATTGTGATCTTGAGATAATGCTAATCTTTGATAATAAGCTTGAGTAGCCAAAGGTTCTACAGCGTAATCGTTAGTGAATCCTCTAATGTAGTCTTGGTATCTATGGAGAAATGTGCAATAATGGAGCAAGACGTCTTGACTCTTATACAAGAATTCTCTGCGGTCTAAAGTCCTTTTGTAACTTAAGTTCATTTTTGGCTTCTTGATCCTATTGAAGACTGATTTCTTGGTGAACTTGGTTGATTTCCACTTTCTCAACATGGGAGAGAAATATCAGAGATTCGGGTCTGTGTAAAAATTTTGATAGAAACCTAAAAGCGCTATTATGTTTCCTAAATGCACTGCAGAAAGAGGTATATGCGCTAGAGAAAGAGTCAAATGCACTACAGAATACCTTGAATGCGTAGAAACAGAGCACAAATGTGCTAAAAGAGTTCCTAAATGCATTGAAAAATGACTCAGATGCACCGA
Organism: Sequoia sempervirens; assembly: GCA_007258455.2. Taxonomy (NCBI): domain Eukaryota; kingdom Viridiplantae; phylum Streptophyta; class Pinopsida; order Cupressales; family Cupressaceae; genus Sequoia; species Sequoia sempervirens. The sequence continues at coordinate 7,547 of VDFB02193576.1, forward strand.
ACCAGCCAGTGGATGCACCAGAACAGAGTTTATATGCGCTGCATTTTTTCCTAAATGCGCTAAAATAGTTCTCTAAAGATAGTTTTTGACCAGTTTTGAAAATTTTTAGTTGAAGTTTTTCATGTTCGTTTTGGATGATCCTTTATCTGAATTAATGTTCTTAAAAGGACAGCAAACAGTCTAATTTAAGTTGATCATAACCAATCATAGAATAAGACAAGCACAACCTAGGTTAGGCCAAGACAATATCCGCTAGATTCCACATGGGTTTCCCCAACCGCATATCAATAGCGTGTGAATTCAAAAGCTTGGCTGCACAGGCTCCCCCTTATAGTGCACTCTCTTCTCAGGCCAACCAAGTTTCCAACCCCCATGAAACTCCCATGGCGAGCTGATCACCTCTACTATAGACTGCGAAAGTGTGGAAGGCTTCACACCGACCGGTGCTGGACTAGTAGATAGAAGGTTTTTGGTTTTCTAAACAATGGTATTTAGTTCGGGACCCTCATTCGAGTGGCCATACATGGGGCAAGAGATTAATCACCATTAAGGTGGCACTCTAGCCTAAAGAGGTTAAGCTCAACAGGGTTTAAGGGAGTACAACTCCATCCGTATGACACATCCGCACAAGCAACCTTAGGTTTTCCCTTAAGATTTACATTTATATACCGGTTGGGGGTAGCTTGGCCTTAGCTTCATTGCCGGTTTGAGTCACGTTGAGGTGATGAAATCCCCAGGTAGGCCCAATTTCTAGAGTCAATAACTGTTTCTCTTGCACCCAAGATTGCACAAGTGTGCAAGGGGAGAGGATACTTCGATTATCAAGTCAGGGTTACACAGGGAAAAGTGGGTTTGGTTTTCTGATCACCTAGTTTGCATAGGGTGAGAGCATAATCACCTACCACTTTCAAACACAATCAAGAAGAGTAGACAGATTCATTTTAGGTGCACCAAAATCAAAAATGATTTAATCTAAGTGAAGATTTTACTTCACAATAGACATGGGGTTCATTTTAACTGCATGATAAAGATGTGGTGGCTACCCTAGATTGATTCATTTTAAATCCAGCAAGAAAAAAATAAAGAAATTTTGTCTACGGAAGGCGTCAGACTCAGAATCTCTGTTACAACCCAGATGCACAACTCTGTTTCCCAGATGCGCAGAAACAGAACCCAGATGCACGAAAACAGAACCTAAATGCACAATAATAGAGCCTATATGCGCTAAAACAGAACCTAGATGTGCAATAATAGAACCTATATGCACTAAAACGGAACCTAGATGTGCAATAACAGAACCTATATGTGCTAAAATAGAACCTATATGCGCTAAACTAAATGCAAATTTTTTTTTAAAATTTTTCCCAAAACAGATTTGAATGCACTTAAATGATCCTATATGCAGTAATTAAACTCCTATATGCTCTGCAGAAATGCCCATATGCGCCACTCTGTATCCTATATGCGCTGCAGAAATTCTCAGATGCGTCGAAACAGTCTTCAGATGTGCCAAAGTACCTGCAAAAAGAAAAAATTTGGATCTCCTAGATGCACTGTCGGATGTCAAAAAACCTGCAAGAAAGAAGTCTAAAATGGGGGCATGGGCCCCACGGTGGGCGCCAGAAATGTGTGATCAAAAAATAATATGCGTAATTGAATTGAAAACAAATACTATTCAAGCACACCAATAAGACATTGTATCAAAACAGAATATAAAAAGTAAATAAATGCAAACTCAGTATTCTGCCCCGATTGTTATCCTATTGTCCTCTATCTTCATTGTTTTTGTCGATTCCAGCTTTTGCTCTCAGATTATAGGCTAAGCTCAACAAAATGTCTTCCTAAAGAACAAGATTTTAAATGTGATGCATGATGCAAGATTAAGCTATGATATAGAATTGAACTAATATGCTTGAATTAAACATGATGCTATGATATGAGAATACTAAATGAATTAAATGCATGAACTCTAATTAATTGCCTATTACCAATGATTGGATTCACATAGGTATTTATAGAGTTTTTCGAATGATTCTGATTGGCTATCTTGATTGACGGTTGTGATAATTCCTGGAAGATCGAATGGTTGAAGAAGGATGAAACTGAAGAGAAAATAGAAGAAAACTTGAAAACAAGATTTTTCTATTTTTATGGAAGATGAAAAGATAAGAAGATAAGAAATCATCTTTCTTTAAAAGAATAAAAGAAAGATTTAAAAGCGATAAATACGAATTAAAAATTCAATTATTTATTTGTTGAGGATACTCAGCTTTTTCTCAATTAAATAAAATATTTAATTATGTTATGAGAAGAAAACAAAAGATTTCACAATTAAATAAAATATCTAATTGTGATTTAGAAAGAAAGCATAAGATCCTTTAATTAAATAAGGTTTATTTAATTAAATCACTTTTATGAAATTAATTAAGTGAAATATTTAATTAATTAGAAGAAGAAATAAAAATAGAAGAAAGAGAAATATTTAAACTTAATTAAATCAAAAGATTTAATTTAAATTTAAATGGTGATAATTAATTTAAATAAAAGTGTATTTATTTAATTAATTAAGTGGACATATGAAAATAATTAAATAAAATAAATTTATTTAATTACGAAAGAAGAATAAGATGAATGAACAATATAATTAAATTAATTAAATTTAATCATTTGTAGAGGACTTTTTAGAAAACTAATTAAATAATAAATATTTAATTAATTGCCAAGATTTTAGACATGACCATTTTTATGTGTATACACTTTGTATGTTGAAGATAATAGAGATTTGTCCCATGATGATGGAAAATTTGAACTACATAATGGTGAAGGAAATTTGGGCCAAGCTGAGCATGATGATTCTCTAAACAATTTCGATAACAATGATAGGGAAGATTGCATGAATGTCTTCAAGAAGAATATGATGAAATCAAATCAAAGTTAGGTGTTTGACAAAGGAAAGTATGGGCCTTTCTTTTGGATGGCCTGGAGCCATCATTTATATTTTTAATTTTAGACCGTAACAGCTCAAAATGGATGAAGTTAAAACACAAAGGATTAAGGATTGACAGTGCATGGACAATTCTTGATAATCCTCTTAAAAATTCTTTTCCATGCATAGTAATTTAGGAAACAAAAAGGAACAGGAATTGCCAGTACATGGACAATCTTTGTTTTCCTTCTTTCAAAATAAATCTTTCCATGTATAGTAGTGTAGGGTCACATTCATTTCCATTTCAATCATTCCATCTCACCCACTGATCCATCACTTTGAAAGTCTGGTCTTGTAATACTCGTGATTCATCTTGACTATGAAGTCAGTATGTGATTTGGTTCCTTCTTGATTGGTTGTGTTGTGAACGATAATTATAACCGTCATAGCTTGGTAAAATTTGAATAAAATAGGAAGTTATATATATATATATATATATATATATATATATATATATATATATATATATATATATATATATATATATATATATATATATATATATATATATATAACCTGCTTGATTTTACTGATAATCTATCGTAGATACAACACTTGAAAATAAATATTGTTAATGTACTAATATAATAGTGGAGAGGTTAAAGAGCAGCTTGTCATCAATTTTGGTGCATTTTTATCCAATGGCGGGGAGATTGGCCTTTGGAGACGAGCAAAAAGGGCTGGAAATAGACTGCAATGATGGAGGATGTCATTCATTTTGGAGAGTGCTTAACAGTTGCATGAGTTCATTGTTGGTTACAATAGTTGAATGGTTTTTGTTTAATTGGTTAATTAATTAAAAAACGGGTACTAAATAATTTAAATAAATTAAACTTGAATATTATAATAAATACTTGCTTATTATTAGAGGTTATAATAATATAAGAATAAACAAATTATTCAAAATATAATTTTAATTTGAAGTCAAAATTTAAAAAAAAATGGATAACGAAGTGAGTAATGAAGTATTTGGCGGTTACATTCTTAATGGAGAAAACAACGTGGGAGCACATTTTTAGGGGGTGGAACTTGTTGTTACACTTCTTCGCTCCTTGCATGTCGGTACCCATATGTGGATAACTGATTGTTCTGTTGGCGATGGGTTTGTTACAATTTGCATGCATTGCACTGACTAATTTGAGTGGAGAGCTTCGCTATCTTTGAGTTGAATCATTGGAGGCTCTGGATAGTTTTGTTGTGGCTTTGATTGGAGAATATAATGGAAGAAGTATCACAAGTAAACTTGCTGTGGGTTTCCACGGTGAAACCGGCTGTGCCTATAGAGAGCAGAAAGATGTTTCTCTCTGCTTTTGATCTTATGTGGCGCAGTATTAAGTTAGTTTAAAGGCTTCTCTTTTTCAATACATCTTCTAATGAGTTTGATGTAATATTGGAGAGGACTGGTATGTTACGTTTTGGCATGCAACAGTTGCTACAGGGTTAAGAAAAGCATGTCTGGAACAGTTGTAGAAGGTTGAAGAAGACTAGAAAATTTGATTGGACTAGGTGAGGTATAGGATATGAGCAGAGCCAAATTTAAAATTTGTCAGACGATCATGTTTGGATCCGTGTGCTAGTGACCTTTGTGGTGTGATCCTGTTTGAAGGGTTCACTCATGTTTGAAGGAGTGCACTCATGTTTGAAGGGGCGTGCTTGTGACTGAAGGGGAACACTCATGTCCTATGGGTAGACAATGGTTTCTAGTGCCAATTTTTCTGTCTATGCTTTATTTCACTTTTTAAACTTGTTCATATAGCTTTGTAAGGATGGCAGAATGTGGGCAAAGGCTGTAGGGAATGGAATATATTTAGGGAATTGCACAGTCAAGCCTCCCCTATCGGGCATGTTTCAACATATAGAAGGTAATGTATGATCCTAGATCTGCAAAAGCATTACAATGGTGGTTTTCCAGAAGTAGCTGTTGTAAGAAGGTACCATGTGACCGATGGAAATGAAGTAAGGTCAGGGCTGTGAAAGGAGCGGCCCGGCATGAGTAAATGAGATCAATATTTTTCGTTAAAAAGGGGAGATGCGGGAGGATTAGTGAGAGGACATGCAATGGGATTTTGAAAAATGGGTAGAACTCCAAGCATAGAGGAGAGAATGAAAATTCTATTCTCCATATGTTCTAACATGGTGGCTCGCGGTGGCAGCAAGAGATCAACAATTTGATTACTGACCTTTTAGCCCGAAACAAAGGAAAAAGAACAAGTGATGAATAACGATGTGAATAAGATGCCTCTACGTTTAAAAGATGCGTTGGATCTAGCTGCTGAGGTAAGTCATCCTGTAAAAATATTAAAGAATTGATTATGCATATGTGGGCTGATGTATTGATATTTTTTGTTCTGAATCTTAAGACACAGTTGCCTTATAGATTTGGATTTTACATCAGATATTTCACAATCCTTCACAATTCTTATATTTTCTATAACTATATTCACAGAGTACTCAAAAATGAAATATTATTTGTATGTCTGCTAGGTATCCTGTGATCTACATTATATCATCTATATTATATCGAAGAAGTAAATTTATAAGATCTAGACAAATTCAAAGGATATTATAAAGATCGTTGTTCATTAATATGCTTAGGTTATCTAAACTTGGCCTTCAATGTGGCCTTGATTACATTGTCCTTGTATCTATCAAACTATTGCATATAGGGATTACTCGTAGTTCTGAACTCTAGAGGTATTCTTTTCAAGTGAAGTGCGGGTTAATTATGTGTAGTTATTTTGATTTACTGGTTTCACTGAACTTAGTTTGATATGAATATATCTATTGTAAATACCAAATAGTATATGTATGCCTAATTGAGTATTTTTGTGTCTATATAAAGTAACTGTAAGCTCAGGCTATACGCACCAAACCTATATGTTATGTTGTTTCCTATTTATGTTTAATTTATTTTCAATTTCCTTTATATTTATTTTACTTCCTTCAATTCCAGTATTAAGGCCACGGGTATCACTTAAATTTATGAATCTATAACAGATGAGATTAAGGGATGAAGATAAGAGAGAATAAACGTCTCTAGTTTGATTTAGGTTAATATCTGGGTTAATATGGAATTAACATGGCTACATTTGGTTGGGAGGAAGTAAAATCCGAGGATCAAAAGGAGGTTAGGACTCACTTATCCATGATGAAGATACTCCATCAATGGATTTGAGAGATATTGAACACATGAATTCAATCTTGAACTTAACAGGGAGTCTAATGATTTAAATAACCTGCTAGATTATGCTGACAATCTATTGCAGTTTCAGCATCTGAAAATAGCAGTTATTAAGCAAGAAGATGGCAATATTTCCAAATTCCAATATTCGTTTTCTAATATACTAGGCAACCTGTCATTGTCCCATTGTTTAGAGTTGAGGTATTGTACAGGATTAAATAGCCTCCCTGAAACCTTTGGTAACTTATCATAGCTGCAACATTAGTCTTGCAAAGGTGTAGAAAATTAAATAATCTCTCTGATTTTATTGCCAACATGTCTCAGCTGCGACACTTGAATTGATTAGAAAGTTTAAAGGTTTAAGTAATCTCTTTGATTTTATTGTCAACCTGTCTCAGTTATTCACCTCAGTTTTTGTGAATATCTACATTAGTTATATCTTAGAATAAATAAACATATATTTTATTATAATATAAGTAGAATATAAAAAAAAAATTAGGGGGGAAGTAAGCGATAATTAAAATAACTAAGACGAGTAACACGAGGTTGGGAAAATAAGGACTTACGAGGATGTATTGTTTGGTGATTCTTATTGATCTTAACATTGTGCTTAGATAGGTTTCAAAAGTATCTATTTTCAAAGATGAACTTGAAAGTAATTTTATTTATTTATTTATGAGAATTGATTCTCTTGTAGTTATTAAATAGATGACAGGATAATCTATCATGTATGTCTTTTTATTTATTTCATAATGTGGGTTTTTTCTTGAAAAGCGAGTTCCAAGCTGTCATGAACGCTTGATTGAGGTATAATCTTGATGTATAGTTGTTTGTCATTGTCGTTGGCAATTGTGCTAGATTATGTTGGTTTTCATCTGAGTTGAAGTTCTTGTTGTGAGGTCATTACTTGTAGATTTGTTAATTGTGGTTTAATTTTAATCTTTTGAGATCTTGATGATCTTGTCATGGGAAAACTACTATACTAGTGAATTATCAGTTTTCCAAAGAAAGGGAAAGAAGGGTATTGCATTATTATTGGCCTTCACTTTTGGTTCTTTGTGAACTATTGCTCGTATGGTCTATTTGATGATTGAGTTTTGCCTTGCACTTGAAAATAGTTTCGTTATGAAGATTTTGTGTAGGATGGTGTTTGCCTTGTTTAATGCAATTTATCATGAGGCTTTACATGTTGCGCATAGGGCTTATCCTGATGGTGTCTTTTGTGAGTTGTTGTTTATAAGGGGAGTGGCTTTCAATGGGGGCCGAGACCCGGAAGTGGTCTCAGGGTAACTCATTGGAGGTTTATTAACCAAGTGAAAACATTAATATTTAATTAGGGGTTTTGGATAGAATCACACATTAACAAGATATAAGTGAATGCCTCACTCATGACTCAAGTGCTTGTATGGGCTTGAGATGAGTTGAGAAGGCCTGGAATGGCGAAATCATTGTCTTGTCCTTATGAAAGATAATCGATGCCGCATTGGATTGCATGTGGGGCCGGGTTTCGTAAGAGGTCACCAGGGTAACCCAAGTTGGGGGCCGGGGCCTAGGAAGATTCGCCAGGGTAACCCATGCATCATTGCGATGACACTCTTCCCTAAACAACTATATTGTTTTGATTTCCCTCTATGTTATTTTTGGGCCTCTGGAAGCACATGTTGGCGTTTGTATTTCGATGCTTTATTGGTTAAACCTTATGTTGAGCACATCTTGTGTTGATTATTTCTGTGCTGAGATTACCTTATGTTATTGTGAATCTTGTTGTGAAGTCTTGTACCCTTGTTTTGTATGATGGTTATTGTTGGGGATCCTTCTTGTCATCTCTTAGCACGGGGGGTGGGCCTTCGGGTCCACGTGGTTGGGTGGAACGTGCTATGCACCCCATTGGGTCCCCAGTCGTCGATCGAGAAGTGCGAAATTGTACCTTGCAGAGTCTCATGAGTTGTACCAGAGTTGGATCCAGTATTGCAGCTTTGTACTTCTTTATTTCAAATGTAATATTCCAATTTATTGTATCTTCCCTATTTATGTTGGGAAACGACATTGTAATATTGTAACCCTTGATTAATATGTTAACCATGTTCATGTTATCTTATTATTACTGGTGTATAATAACCTTTCATGTGATGTAAAATGTTGTTGTGAAAAGTAATGCAGTCTTGTAAACCCAAAGGATTTGTTATTGTGGTTCTCGTTTAGTATCATGTTATGTGAAATATGATTATTATGATGTATGTTAATACTTAAAAAAAAAAATTGGTGCCATAAATACTAAATGTACATGTATCCTTTGGGTTTGCTTGGCGGGGCATTACAGATGGTATCAGAGCATAGGTTCATACACTGGGGCACTATGAGCCCATTGTGTTGACCTAGTTACTTGTACTCGTAAGGGTGTGTCAGTTTGTTTGTGTAGTCTGGTCTAGGTTGCCTTAGTCTGTCTCTGGGTGATGTAGGTTCTATGGTGCAAAAATCCGGTGGAAAGGATAGGATCCTCGGTGTAGTGCGCAATGCACCGATATCCTTCCTACTGGGAATGCATTTTGGAACTTGTGTTACCCTTAAGTTGCTTTGTGGTGTCTTTGGTGTGAAGTGAATTTGAGTGTGTATGCGGTGTATGTGTGTGTTTTGAAGTGATAATTATGTTTCTATTTCTAAAAAGGCCATAAATTATGATCTTGTGACACATGTATTGTGAAATTTAGCATTGAGTAATGAATAGAATGTAATACATGATGTTTAAATGATGAAGTTTAACCAGAAATGTGTATCTTGGCAATGAATTAGCATGATTAATTGGTGCTAATGTGTTATGTTTCCATCTTAGTTTATGATTTTTAGGTAGTCGGCTTCGAATCTTGATGATGAAGGTAATTAATTGGTTATGTTTAATATGTGGATTTAATACTATCGTAGCATCTGATTAGTAATTGTTATTGATGATTGTTTATGATGTATCACTAAATTGTAGAGTGTTAGAAGGACGATGTCGTATCACTCATTCATGAGAGGCATACGACACGCCAATTCCCTCTACACTAGGTTGATTTGATATATATATATATGGTGTACACAACGTTTACTTTTATTCAGGTTGCAGGTAGTAAGCCTCGATTCCACCTGCTCTGGCAGGACTGGGCGAGCCTCATGAAACCCAATGGGAATAATGTGGAAAAAGAGAGTTGACAAGAAGGTTTCCCAACTTTTCTATCATCCTCGACGAGAATATGTACCCCATCTGTGTAACCCAGTCGGTATGGATTTTGTGCTTTGTCAATTGTTTTGGTTGTTCTTCCATTTTTGGGATTGTGTGGTCATGTTGATATCATGATTATACTGTTTAACTTGTGATGACATGTCGTTGGTTGTTTTTATATTTGGTTACTTGAATTTTGATGACTTTTAGAATTGTGTATGCTTCGTTTAACCATGCGACTTCCAGGAGTAAGTCGGGTCTAAGGGGGGGAGAATGTAATATCCCCTCTGCACTTCGTCTTGACTATGAAGCTGTATGTGATTTGGTTTCCTTCTTGATTGGTTGTGTTGTGAACGCATAATTATAACCTGTCGCAGTTGCAAAATTTGAATAAAATAGGAAGTTTTATATATATATATAACCTGCTTGATTTTACTGATAATCTATCGTAGATACAACACTTGAAAATAAATATTGTTAATGTACTAATATAATAGTGGAGAGGTTAAAGAGCAGCTTGTCATCAATTTTGGTGCATTTTTATCCAATGGCGGGGAGATTGGCCTTTGGCTTTGGAGACGAGCAAAAAGGGCTGGAAATAGACTGCAATGATGGAGGATGTCATTCATTTTGGAGAGTGCTTAACAGTTGCATGAGTTCATTGTTGGTTACAATAGTTGAATGGTTTTTGTTTAATTGGTTAATTAATTAAAAAACGGGTACTAAATAATTTAAATAAATTAAACTTGAATATTATAATAAATACTTGCTTATTATTAGAGGTTATAATAATATAAGAATAAACAAATTATTCAAAATATAATTTTAATTTGAAGTCAAAATTTAAAAAAAAATGGATAACGAAGTGAGTAATGAAGTATTTGGCGGTTACATTCTTAATGGAGAAAACAACGTGGGAGCACATTTTTAGGGGGTGGAACTTGTTGTTACACTTCTTCGCTCCTTGCATGTCGGTACCCATATGTGGATAACTGATTGTTCTGTTGGCGATGGGTTTGTTACAATTTGCATGCATTGCACTGACTAATTTGAGTGGAGAGCTTCGCTATCTTTGAGTTGAATCATTGGAGGCTCTGGATAGTTTTGTTGTGGCTTTGATTGGAGAATATAATGGAAGAAGTATCACAAGTAAACTTGCTGTGGGTTTCCACGGTGAAACCGGCTGTGCCTATAGAGAGCAGAAAGATGTTTCTCTCTGCTTTTGATCTTATGTGGCGCAGTATTAAGTTAGTTTAAAGGCTTCTCTTTTTCAATACATCTTCTAATGAGTTTGATGTAATATTGGAGAGGACTGGTATGTTACGTTTTGGCATGCAACAGTTGCTACAGGGTTAAGAAAAGCATGTCTGGAACAGTTGTAGAAGGTTGAAGAAGACTAGAAAATTTGATTGGACTAGGTGAGGTATAGGATATGAGCAGAGCCAAATTTAAAATTTGTCAGACGATCATGTTTGGATCCGTGTGCTAGTGACCTTTGTGGTGTGATCCTGTTTGAAGGGTTCACTCATGTTTGAAGGAGTGCACTCATGTTTGAAGGGGCGTGCTTGTGACTGAAGGGGAACACTCATGTCCTATGGGTAGACAATGGTTTCTAGTGCCAATTTTTCTGTCTATGCTTTATTTCACTTTTTAAACTTGTTCATATAGCTTTGTAAGGATGGCAGAATGTGGGCAAAGGCTGTAGGGAATGGAATATATTTAGGGAATTGCACAGTCAAGCCTCCCCTATCGGGCATGTTTCAACATATAGAAGGTAATGTATGATCCTAGATCTGCAAAAGCATTACAATGGTGGTTTTCCAGAAGTAGCTGTTGTAAGAAGGTACCATGTGACCGATGGAAATGAAGTAAGGTCAGGGCTGTGAAAGGAGCGGCCCGGCATGAGTAAATGAGATCAATATTTTTCGTTAAAAAGGGGAGATGCGGGAGGATTAGTGAGAGGACATGCAATGGGATTTTGAAAAATGGGTAGAACTCCAAGCATAGAGGAGAGAATGAAAATTCTATTCTCCATATGTTCTAACATGGTGGCTCGCGGTGGCAGCAAGAGATCAACAATTTGATTACTGACCTTTTAGCCCGAAACAAAGGAAAAAGAACAAGTGATGAATAACGATGTGAATAAGATGCCTCTACGTTTAAAAGATGCGTTGGATCTAGCTGCTGAGGTAAGTCATCCTGTAAAAATATTAAAGAATTGATTATGCATATGTAGGCTGATGTATTGATATTTTTTGTTCTGAATCTTAAGACACAACTGCCTTATAGATTTGGATTTTACATCAGATATTTCACAATCCTTCACAATTCTTATATTTTCTATAACTATATTCACAGAGTACTCAAAAATGAAATATTATTTGTATGTCTGCTAGGTATCCTGTGATCTACATTATATCATCTATATTATATCGAAGAAGTAAATTTATAAGATCTAGACAAATTCAAAGGATATTATAAAGATCGTTGTTCATTAATATGCTTAGGTTATCTGAACTTGGCCTTCAATGTGGCCTTGATTACATTGTCCTTGTATCTATCAAACTATTGCATATAGGGATTACTCGTAGTTCTGAACTCTAGAGGTATTCTTTTCAAGTGAAGTGCGGGTTAATTATGTGTAGTTATTTTGATTTACTGGTTTCACTGAACTTAGTTTGATATGAATATATCTATTGTAAATACCAAATAGTATATGTATGCCTAATTGAGTATTTTTGTGTCTATATAAAGTAACTGTAAGCTCAGGCTATACGCACCAAACCTATATGTTATGTTGTTTCCTATTTATGTTTAATTTATTTTCAATTTCCTTTATATTTATTTTACTTCCTTCAATTCCAGTATTAAGGCCACGGGTATCACTTAAATTTATGAATCTATAACAGATGAGATTAAGGGATGAAGATAAGAGAGAATAAACGTCTCTAGTTTGATTTAGGTTAATATCTGGGTTAATATGGAATTAACATGGCTACATTTGGTTGGGAGGAAGTAAAATCCGAGGATCAAAAGGAGGTTAGGACTCACTTATCCATGATGAAGATACTCCATCAATGGATTTGAGAGATATTGAACACATGAATTCAATCTTGAACTTAACAGGGAGTCTAATGATTTAAATAACCTGCTAGATTATGCTGACAATCTATTGCAGTTTCAGCATCTGAAAATAGCAGTTATTAAGCAAGAAGATGGCAATATTTCCAAATTCCAATATTCGTTTTCTAATATACTAGGCAACCTGTCATTGTCCCATTGTTTAGAGTTGAGGTATTGTACAGGATTAAATAGCCTCCCTGAAACCTTTGGTAACTTATCATAGCTGCAACATTAGTCTTGCAAAGGTGTAGAAAATTAAATAATCTCTCTGATTTTATTGCCAACATGTCTCAGCTGCGACACTTGAATTGATTAGAAAGTTTAAAGGTTTAAGTAATCTCTTTGATTTTATTGTCAACCTGTCTCAGTTATTCACCTCAGTTTTTGTGAATATCTACATTAGTTATATCTTAGAATAAATAAACATATATTTTATTATAATATAAGTAGAATATAAAAAAAAAATTAGGGGGGAAGTAAGCGATAATTAAAATAACTAAGACGAGTAACACGAGGTTGGGAAAATAAGGACTTACGAGGATGTATTGTTTGGTGATTCTTATTGATCTTAACATTGTGCTTAGATAGGTTTCAAAAGTATCTATTTTCAAAGATGAACTTGAAAGTAATTTTATTTATTTATTTATGAGAATTGATTCTCTTGTAGTTATTAAATAGATGACAGGATAATCTATCATGTATGTCTTTTTATTTATTTCATAATGTGGGTTTTTTCTTGAAAAGCGAGTTCCAAGCTGTCATGAACGCTTGATTGAGGTATAATCTTGATGTATAGTTGTTTGTCATTGTCGTTGGCAATTGTGCTAGATTATGTTGGTTTTCATCTGAGTTGAAGTTCTTGTTGTGAGGTCATTACTTGTAGATTTGTTAATTGTGGTTTAATTTTAATCTTTTGAGATCTTGATGATCTTGTCATGGGAAAACTACTATACTAGTGAATTATCAGTTTTCCAAAGAAAGGGAAAGAAGGGTATTGCATTATTATTGGCCTTCACTTTTGGTTCTTTGTGAACTATTGCTCGTATGGTCTATTTGATGATTGAGTTTTGCCTTGCACTTGAAAATAGTTTCGTTATGAAGATTTTGTGTAGGATGGTGTTTGCCTTGTTTAATGCAATTTATCATGAGGCTTTACATGTTGCGCATAGGGCTTATCCTGATGGTGTCTTTTGTGAGTTGTTGTTTATAAGGGGAGTGGCTTTCAATGGGGGCCGAGACCCGGAAGTGGTCTCAGGGTAACTCATTGGAGGTTTATTAACCAAGTGAAAACATTAATATTTAATTAGGGGTTTTGGATAGAATCACACATTAACAAGATATAAGTGAATGCCTCACTCATGACTCAAGTGCTTGTATGGGCTTGAGATGAGTTGAGAAGGCCTGGAATGGCGAAATCATTGTCTTGTCCTTATGAAAGATAATCGATGCCGCATTGGATTGCATGTGGGGCCGGGTTTCGTAAGAGGTCACCAGGGTAACCCAAGTTGGGGGCTGGGGCCTGGGAAGATTCGCCAGGGTAACCCATGCATCATTGCGATGACACTCTTCCCTAAACAACTATATTTGGTTTTGATTTCCTCTATGTTATTTTTGGGCCTCTGGAAGCACATGTTGGCGTTTGTATTTCGATGCTTTATTGGTTAAACCTTATGTTGAGCACATCTTGTGTTGATTAAATTCTGTGCTGAGATTACCTTATGTTATTGTGAATCTTGTTGTGAAGTCTTGTACCCTTGTTTTGTATGATGGTTATTGTTGGGGTTCCTTCTTGTCATCTCTTAGCATGGGGGGAGGGCCTTCGGGTCCACGTGGTTGGGTGGAACGTGCTATGCACCCCATTGGGTCCCAATCATCAATTGAGAAGTGCAAAATTGTACCTTACCGATGATTCACTTTGAGTTGATCTAGAATTGAGATCCGATGTGTATCTTTGTACTCTTTTATTTCAAATGAAACATTCCATTGTATTGTATCTTCCCCATTCATGTTGGGAAGCGGCATTGTAATAATGTAACCCTTGATTAATATATTAGCCATGTTCATGTTATCACATTATTATTGGTGTATAATAACCTTTCATGTCATGTAAAAATGTTGTTGTGAAAAGTAATGCAGTGTTGTTAATCCGAAGGATTTGTTATATGTGGTTCTCGTATAGTATCATGTTATGTGAAATATAATTATTATGATGTATGTTAATACTTAAAAAAAAAATTGGTGCCATAAATATTAAATGTACATGTATCCTTTGGGTTTGCTTGGCGGGGCATTACAGTTGGTATCAGAGCATAGGTTTATACACTGGGGCACTATGAGCCCATTGTGTTGACCTAGTTGCTCGTACTCGTAAGGATGTGTCAGTCTGCTTGTGTAGTCTAAACTAGGTTGCCTTAGCTTGTCTCTGGGTGATGTAGGTTCTATGGTGCAGAAATCCGATGGAAAGGATAGGACCCTCAGTGTAGTGCGCAATGCACCGATATCCTTGCTACTGGAAATGCATTTGGAACTCCTGTGTTGCCCTTGAGTAATTTTGTGGTGTCTCTGGTGTGAAGTGAATTTGAGTGTGTATGTGGTGTATGCATGTTAAATTTGAAATTATGTGTGTTTTGAAGTGATAATTATGTTTTTTTTTTTTTCTGAAAAGGCCATAAATTATGATCTTGTGACACATATTGTGAGATTTTGCATTGAGTAATGAATAGAATGTAGTACATGATGTTTAAATGATGAAGTTTAACCAGAAATGTGTATCTTGGAAATGAATTAGCATGAATTATTGGTGCTAACGTGTTATGTTTCCATCTTAGTTTATGATTTTCAGGTAGTCGGCTTTGAATCTTGATGATGAAGGTAATTAATTGGTTATGTTTAATATGTGGATTTAATACTATTGTAGCATCTGATTAGTAATTTTTATTGATGATTGTTTATGATGTATCACTAATTGTAGAATGTTAGAAGGACGATGTCGTATCACTCATTCATGAGAGGCATACGACATGACAATTCCCTCTACACTAGGTTGATTTGAGTTATATATATGGTGTACACAATGTTTGCTTTTATGCAGGATTGCAGGTAGTAAGCCTCGATTCCACCTGCTCTGGCAGGACTGGGCGAGCTTCATGAAACCCAATGGGAATAATGTGGAAAAATAGAGTTGACAAGAAGGTTTCCCAACTTTTCCATCATCCTCGATGAGAATATGTACCCCCTCTGTGTAACCCAGTCGGTATGGATTTTGTGCTTTGACAATTGTTTTGGTTGTTTTTTCGTATTTTTTTTTTGGATTGTGTGGTCATGTTGATATCGTAATTATATTGTTTAACTTGTGATGACATGTCATTGGTTGTTTTCATATTCGGTTCCTTGACTTCTAATGACTCATATAATTGTGAATGCTTCGTTTAACTATGAGACTTCCAGGAGTAAGTCGGGTCTAAGGGGGGGAGAATGTAATACCCCCTCTGCACTTCGTCTCTTGACTATGAAGCTGTATGTGATTTGGTTTCCTTCTTGATTGGTTGTGTTGTGAACGCATAATTATAACCTGTCGCAGTTGCAAAATTTGAATAAAATAGGAAGTTTTATATATATATATAACCTGCTTGATTTTACTGATAATCTATCGTAGATACAACACTTGAAAATAAATATTGTTAATGTACTAATATAATAGTGGAGAGGTTAAAGAGCAGCTTGTCATCAATTTTGGTGCATTTTTATCCAATGGCGGGGAGATTGGCCTTTGGAGACGAGCAAAAAGGGCTGGAAATAGACTGCAATGATGGAGGATGTCATTCATTTTGGAGAGTGCTTAACAGTTGCATGAGTTCATTGTTGGTTACAATAGTTGAATGGTTTTTGTTTAATTGGTTAATTAATTAAAAAACGGGTACTAAATAATTTAAATAAATTAAACTTGAATATTATAATAAATACTTGCTTATTATTAGAGGTTATAATAATATAAGAATAAACAAATTATTCAAAATATAATTTTAATTTGAAGTCAAAATTTAAAAAAAAATGGATAACGAAGTGAGTAATGAAGTATTTGGCGGTTACATTCTTAATGGAGAAAACAACGTGGGAGCACATTTTTAGGGGGTGGAACTTGTTGTTACACTTCTTCGCTCCTTGCATGTCGGTACCCATATGTGGATAACTGATTGTTCTGTTGGCGATGGGTTTGTTACAATTTGCATGCATTGCACTGACTAATTTGAGTGGAGAGCTTCGCTATCTTTGAGTTGAATCATTGGAGGCTCTGGATAGTTTTGTTGTGGCTTTGATTGGAGAATATAATGGAAGAAGTATCACAAGTAAACTTGCTGTGGGTTTCCACGGTGAAACCGGCTGTGCCTATAGAGAGCAGAAAGATGTTTCTCTCTGCTTTTGATCTTATGTGGCGCAGTATTAAGTTAGTTTAAAGGCTTCTCTTTTTCAATACATCTTCTAATGAGTTTGATGTAATATTGGAGAGGACTGGTATGTTACGTTTTGGCATGCAACAGTTGCTACAGGGTTAAGAAAAGCATGTCTGGAACAGTTGTAGAAGGTTGAAGAAGACTAGAAAATTTGATTGGACTAGGTGAGGTATAGGATATGAGCAGATCCAAATTTAAAAGTTGTTAGACGATCATGTTTGGATCCGTGTGCTAGTGACCTTTGTGGTGTGATCCTGTTTGAAGGGTTCACTCATGTTTGAAGGAGTGCGCTCATGTTTGAAGGGGCGTGCTTGTGACTGAAGGGGAACACTCATGTCCTATGGGTAGACAATGGTTTCTAGTGCCAATTTTTCTGTCTATGCTTTATTTCACTTTTTAAACTTGTTCATATAGCTTTGTAAGGATGGCAGAATGTGGGGAAAAGGCTATAGGGAATGGAATATATTTAGGGAATTACACAGTCAAGCCTCCCCTATCGGGCATGTTTCAACATATAGAAGGTAATGTATGATCCTAGATCTGCAAAAGCATTACAATGGTGGTTTTCCAGAAGTAGCTGTTGTAAGAAGGTACCATGTGACCGATGGAAATGAAGTAAGGTCAGGGCTGTGAAAGGAGCGGCCCGGCATGAGTAAATGAGATCAATATTTTTCGTTAAAAAGGGGAGATGCGGGAGGATTAGTGAGAGGACATGCAATGGGATTTTGAAAAATGGGTAGAACTCCAAGCATAGAGGAGAGAATGAAAATTCTATTCTCCATATGTTCTAACATGGTGGCTCGCGGTGGCAGCAAGAGATCAACAATTTGATTACTGACCTTTTAGCCCGAAACAAAGGAAAAAGAACAAGTGATGAATAACGATGTGAATAAGATGCCTCTACGTTTAAAAGATGCGTTGGATCTAGCTGCTGAGGTAAGTCATCCTGTAAAAATATTAAAGAATTGATTATGCATATGTAGGCTGATGTATTGATATTTTTTGTTCTGAATCTTAAGACACAACTGCCTTATAGATTTGGATTTTACATCAGATATTTCACAATCCTTCACAATTCTTATATTTTCTATAACTATATTCACAGAGTACTCAAAAATGAAATATTATTTGTATGTCTGCTAGGTATCCTGTGATCTACATTATATCATCTATATTATATCGAAGAAGTAAATTTATAAGATCTAGACAAATTCAAAGGATATTATAAAGATCGTTGTTCATTAATATGCTTAGGTTATCTAAACTTGGCCTTCAATGTGGCCTTGATTACATTGTCCTTGTATCTATCAAACTATTGCATATAGGGATTACTCGTAGTTCTGAACTCTAGAGGTATTCTTTTCAAGTGAAGTGCGGGTTAATTATGTGTAGTTATTTTGATTTACTGGTTTCACTGAACTTAGTTTGATATGAATATATCTATTGTAAATACCAAATAGTATATGTATGCCTAATTGAGTATTTTTGTGTCTATATAAAGTAACTGTAAGCTCAGGCTATACACACCAAACCTATATGTTATGTTGTTTCCTATTTATGTTTAATTTATTTTCAATTTCCTTTATATTTATTTTACTTCCTTCAATTCCAGTATTAAGGCCACGGGTATCACTTAAATTTATGAATCTATAACAGATGAGATTAAGGGCTGAAGATAAGAGAGAATAAACGTCTCTAGTTTGATTTAGGTTAATATCTGAGTTAATATGGAATTAACATGGCTACATTTGGTTGGGAGGAAGTAAAATCCGAGGATCAAAAGGAGGTTAGGACTCACTTATCCATGATGAAGATACTCCATCAATGGATTTGAGAGATATTGAACACATGAATTCAATCTTGAACTTAACAGGGAGTCTAATGATTTAAATAACCTGCTAGATTATGCTGACAATCTATTGCAGTTTCAGCATCTGAAAATAGCAGTTATTAAGCAAGAAGATGGCAATATTTCCAAATTCCAATATTCGTTTTCTAATATACTAGGCAACCTGTCATTGTCCCATTGTTTAGAGTTGAGGTATTGTACAGGATTAAATAGCCTCCCTGAAACCTTTGGTAACTTATCATAGCTGCAACATTAGTCTTGCAAAGGTGTAGAAAATTAAATAATCTCTCTGATTTTATTGCCAACATGTCTCAGCTGCGACACTTGAATTGATTAGAAAGTTTAAAGGTTTAAGTAATCTCTTTGATTTTATTGTCAACCTGTCTCAGTTATTCACCTCAGTTTTTGTGAATATCTACATTAGTTATATCTTAGAATAAATAAACATATATTTTATTATAATATAAGTAGAATATAAAAAAAAAATTAGGGGGGAAGTAAGCGATAATTAAAATAACTAAGACGAGTAACACGAGGTTGGGAAAATAAGGACTTACGAGGATGTATTGTTTGGTGATTCTTATTGATCTTAACATTGTGCTTAGATAGGTTTCAAAAGTATCTATTTTCAAAGATGAACTTGAAAGTAATTTTATTTATTTATTTATGAGAATTGATTCTCTTGTAGTTATTAAATAGATGACAGGATAATCTATCATGTATGTCTTTTTATTTATTTCATAATGTGGGTTTTTTCTTGAAAAGCGAGTTCCAAGCTGTCATGAACGCTTGATTGAGGTATAATCTTGATGTATAGTTGTTTGTCATTGTCGTTGGCAATTGTGCTAGATTATGTTGGTTTTCATCTGAGTTGAAGTTCTTGTTGTGAGGTCATTACTTGTAGATTTGTTAATTGTGGTTTAATTTTAATCTTTTGAGATCTTGATGATCTTGTCATGGGAAAACTACTATACTAGTGAATTATCAGTTTTCCAAAGAAAGGGAAAGAAGGGTATTGCATTATTATTGGCCTTCACTTTTGGTTCTTTGTGAACTATTGCTCGTATGGTCTATTTGATGATTGAGTTTTGCCTTGCACTTGAAAATAGTTTCGTTATGAAGATTTTGTGTAGGATGGTGTTTGCCTTGTTTAATGCAATTTATCATGAGGCTTTACATGTTGCGCATAGGGCTTATCCTGATGGTGTCTTTTGTGAGTTGTTGTTTATAAGGGGAGTGGCTTTCAATGGGGGCCGAGACCCGGAAGTGGTCTCAGGGTAACTCATTGGAGGTTTATTAACCAAGTGAAAACATTAATATTTAATTAGGGGTTTTGGATAGAATCACACATTAACAAGATATAAGTGAATGCCTCACTCATGACTCAAGTGCTTGTATGGGCTTGAGATGAGTTGAGAAGGCCTGGAATGGCGAAATCATTGTCTTGTCCTTATGAAAGATAATCGATGCCGCATTGGATTGCATGTGGGGCCGGGTTTCGTAAGAGGTCACCAGGGTAACCCAAGTTGGGGGCTGGGGCCTGGGAAGATTCGCCAGGGTAACCCATGCATCATTGCGATGACACTCTTCCCTAAACAACTATATTTGGTTTTGATTTCCTCTATGTTATTTTTGGGCCTCTGGAAGCACATGTTGGCGTTTGTATTTCGATGCTTTATTGGTTAAACCTTATGTTGAGCACATCTTGTGTTGATTAAATTCTGTGCTGAGATTACCTTATGTTATTGTGAATCTTGTTGTGAAGTCTTGTACCCTTGTTTTGTATGATGGTTATTGTTGGGGTTCCTTCTTGTCATCTCTTAGCATGGGGGGTGGGCCTTCGGGTCCACGTGGTTGGGTGGAACGTGCTATGCACCCCATTGGGTCCCCAGTCGTTGATCGTGAAGTGCAAAATTGTACCTTGCAGTGATTCCTAAGTTGATCCAGAATCGAATCCAGTATTGTATCTTTGTACTCTTTTATTTCAAATGAAACATTCCATTGTATTGTATCTTCCCCATTCATGTTGGGAAACGACATTGTAATATTGTAACCACTTGATTAATATATTAACCATGTTCATGTTATCTTATTATTATTGGTGTATAATAACCTTTCATGTGATGTAAAAATGTTGTTGTGAAAAATAATGCAGTCTTGTTAACCCGAAGGATTTGTTATATGTGGTTATCGTTTAGTATCATGTTATGTGAAATATGATTATTATGATGTATGTTAATACTTAAAAAAAAAATTGGTGTCATAAATACTAAATGTACATGTATCCTTTGGGTTTGCTTTGGGCATTAGTGTCTGCTTTGGTCTGCTCACCTAGAAATCTGGATCATTGCAATGATTTCACAACCATTCATCCCTAGATAGAGCCACTGTTGGAACTGTAAAATTCTAAAAAAATTTACAAGTTGTTTCATACCCCTAAGTTTCCAAACAAGTCCTCATCATAAGCACAAAATCCTCTCTTCATAACATTTTTCCCATATATTTTCCATGTGGTTATGTAGAATCCATCGGGTCATGAATATTTCACTATATAATCCATATCATCAAGAGATGGTCAGGATCTCCCCAACCTATAATACATTCTTTTACTGATATACATTTGTTGTAGGTCTATCGGCAAGACTTGAGAGATGTCACACCAATCAGAATTCATATGCAAACACCCATCAGTAGGACAGTTCATTGTTTCGGTGACAGAATGGCATATCGGTGAGAAATCTTTCATCGGGATGAGTCATAGCGAAATCATATTGTCTTACCAATTAGTGCCCGAGAAACGTTTCAGCTAAACCAAAAGTCCTCAGAGTGAGGTCTTGCCAAACGTATTATGTCTCACTGACTAGCGCACAAGGAGATATATCAACCTGACTAAATGGTATCAGAGTGAAGTCTTAGCGAATACATCGGGTCTTGCCAAAAAAGTGAAAGGGATTCTATCAAAAGATTATTGGAATGAAGTCATGTAGTCTTTCTGACTCATATGTCATGCCAAAGTATTATTTCATTGGTGAGAAAATGATTGTCTTAGCGACCAGAAAGTATGAAGGGATATTTATCGGCAAGACAGTGGTTATCGCTATATGTCATAGTGAGTCATTGTAGGTCATACCCATCAGAAAGAAAAGTGAACTTATCATTGAGACAATAATTATCGAGGAGAGTCATATCAAACACATAAGAGTCTTATCAATCGGGATACAAAGGGTTACATCAGCCAGACTTAAGCTATCGGCAAAATGTTAAGTAGCATCTATTTGGTCATGCTGATACAGCTGAAGGTGGGTCCCACCATTACCATCAGAATAAAGTCATGAAGTCTTATTGACTCCTATGTCACAGTGATAAAATTTAAACTTGGAGATATGTTCGGTGAGACTAGCTTTTTTGGTGAGAGCTATGTGAATCATATCGAATGAAGGTTCATCAACAGGAAATTTTCTATGTCATGGTGATCAGAAAGTGAACTTAAGGACATATCTCGGTAAGACATAAAGTATTCTATGAAACATCTCCCCGATTCAGAATTGTCACAGCGATACATAAGACTCAAGCGATGACTTTCAACAAGACATTGAAGGTCAGTATGACTGCAGGATGTCTCGGTGGATGTCTCAGCGGGTGTTATTAGAAACCTGAATACAACTAATTGTCAACATTTGAATACGAAAGGACACGTCCTTTCAGATACTGGCATTTAAATGTTTACTTTTGAGTGTGAAAATGGAAATACAATAGATAGGATAGAAGATAGATTAGGAAAAGATACAGTTCATAAAAAATGTCATACTATGAGACTATGATGCATGTTTTAAAAATATGGAGATATTAATGAGAATCAGTTGATGTGGTAGCATATTTCTGGTGTCAATTTTCTGTTGTGTTTATTGAAAGTATTACTAAAGTTATCTCCAATATTGATGTTTTCTGGTTATTTAAATTGATGTAACAAGTTTATATTCAGTTTATCAATGCACATTTGTTGTATCTGTGTGGTTGATTGATTGGTTCTTTCAAGGAAAGTTTAAATCCTTTTAATTGATCATAATAATCAGGGAAATTCATCTAGATCATTAAGAAGAACTTAGTAGTCACAATCTTGCATGTTTATACAAGTTATAAACTAAAATATATGCCAAACAATCTGAATGTTTTCTAGAAAAAAGTTGCTCATTTTGATTTCATTTGACTCCGCATACCCAATAAGGCACTAGTCTTTGCATTTTCACCATTTAGTTTCATTCATATTTTTTCACATCTGTTAACTGAACATATTAGGTCTTAGTTTTAATATTGCTATACAATTTATACCAAATTCCAATTTTATTTGTCCACTCCCATCTGCCATTGTGGGTAAAAAAATTCAAGGCAGATAAACACAAGTCAAGTCTACCTCACTCATATAGGTACACCCACATGGGTCTGGCAACACCTGAAGAGTAGAAGGTTCAATTCATTTGGCCTTGTCTATTACCTTGAAATGTTGTGAAAGCTTGGAAACCTTTCATGGTTCAAACCTGCATTTTTGAGAGCTAACACCACATACCTTTCAGGTTAGTGATCTTGTTATGAAGGAAAACCCATGGAATCAGCAAGATAGTGAAAAGAAAGGAAAGTTTGAACCAAATTGGCTATGTCCTTACGTGGTCATACCAGTATATGGTTTAGGAGCATACAAGTTATCAATGCCAGAAGGGGACCTGTTTGATGAACCCATCAATAACATGCACTTGAAAAAGTATTATGTCTGAAGCAGTTATTCTCATCCAAAAAAGTTTTGAAGATATCACAAAAACAGTAGAAAACGTCCTAAAGAAGTCACAAAAACAGCAAAAAACGTCCTAAAGAAATCACAAAAATAGCAGAAAACGTCCTAAAGAAATACAAAAATATCATAAAATGTCCTGAAGAAATACAAAAACAACAGAAAAATCCCTAAAGAAATACAAAAAAATCAAAAAATGTCATGAATTTTAAAAAAAGAAAAGAAAAAGAAATCAAAAAAATGCAATAAAGACGAATAGTGAAAATCTGGCAAATAGATGTTATTTGTAGTCCTCCATCTATTAGTTCATGTTTTGCACTTAGCTTTTTAGCCTTCATTTCATGCATCTTTTTATCATCATCTTGGGGCTATACCAGCATCATACTATCTTACCATTGCTTGATCATTGTACATATATATTTTAGCAAGTTGTGTCAATACTAGAGGCAAACATTGACAATACTAGGGGCAATCAGCTTTCAGGTTCTACCAAACCAGATAGACAAATGACATAGAATCAAATCATGCAAATAAACAATCAAATCCTATGAGCAATTATCCAATCATTGATCCATATCACAATAGTTTTTGACACAATTCATATCATGACTCATATCTAGATGATCTAAAATCTAAATAATGTTTGGAATAAAAATATTATATTTTGAACAATGGTTGTTTGATTTTCGATATCATCTCTCAGGAGCATACTCAATGATGTACTGAACTAGAGTGACAAGGAAAGAGGATGATTTTTCTTTGTTTGTTGTCTTGAGGTTAACAATCAATTTGGTGCAAATATGTCACAAGACATGATTTCCAAAATGTATCATTGATGAAAGTTCCACATTTGCATTAGAAAGTGGTTAGTCTTTGTCTGTTTATGCAAGAAATGCGCAGGTCATCTCAATTCAATTATACCTCGATGCTTGTGTTCACTTGCTATATCAAAAATTTCCCCTCTGATGCTTGTACATACTTCCAAAATTTTAAAATGGCTCTATGATGATACAAAAAAGATAAAAAAAGGCTCAACAAACAGTTGGTTTCATTTAGTTGCATTTCATTTAGATCAATGTACATATCTGCATACTGGATTTACATTAGAGTTTGGAAAGGATGAATAAAAACATCAATGACTTTCATGTCTTTTTGGACTATTTGTGGAGGACATTCAGACAGTTTTTTCATCATCATCTTTTCATCTTCATCCGCATATCATTATCATTTCATTTAGGTCCTATACATATCCTCTAGTTTATCATTTATCATTCATTTTCATATCATTTATGTATTTTATCATTTAGTTGTCCATCATTATGCATTTTCATTTCATTTGCATGTCATTTAGATTTTTTTGGTTATCATTCATTTCTCCATCATTCCCACTTTCATTTTTGTATTCATCATTTCATCATCAGTTTTTCACTATCATTGCTTCATCATTTCATTACATTATCATTCCATTCATCATTTCATTACATTATCATTTCATTACATTATCATTCCATTCATCATTTCATTACATTATCATTTCATTACATTATCATTTCATTCATCATTTCATTACATTATCATTTTGTTCATCATTTCATCATCAGTTTGTCATTATCATTTCTTTATCATTTCATTACATTCATCATTTCATATTACATCATTATCATTTCTTATTATTTCTTATCATTTCTTTTATCATTTCCTATCATTTATCAATCATTTCATATTCATTCCTTTTATTATCATTCTCATTTTCATATCATTAACATTTCATTATCATTTCGTATTCACTCCTTTTATTATCATTCTCATTTTCATATTATTAAATTTTCATTATCACATCATATTCATTTCATTTATCACATTTCATTATCATGTCATATTCATTTCATTTATCACATTTCATTATCATGTCATATTCATTTCATTTATTACATTTCATTAACATTTTCTTTATTCATCTCATAAAAATAAACATCCATTGTTCATCAAATCATCTATTTGAAAAAAAAAAAACTAATATCCCATCCAAACATTTAATTACCACATCATTTGCAAAACATACATTTTCATAACATTTCATATCATACATCATATCATTTCAACATGTTGTATTCGAAAATTACAAAACCAAAAAATTTCATACATTTTTACATCATTTGCAAACCATACATTTTCATAACATTTCATCTCATATATCATTTCAACACGTTGCATTTTTATCATTAGCATCCACCTACATGACATCATTAGTAAACATCATAAAATATTATCATCATATGAATAATCTTGTATCACATAGTTAGTCATAAAAATCATTATATCAAACAAAATCCATATCACATCATGAGGAAATCATCCATAACCATATCATACCATCACATAAAAATGCAACATATCATCAAACTCATCCCTGCTACCTATTATCGCTCATCAAAATACATACAAATGTCCATGGTCCAATGAAACAAAAAAGTCTAAACAAGATACATAAGATATGATCAAAATCAATATACATGTTCCAAAATAATGATATAAATCAATAATCCTACATCAATCAATCAAGGATGGCCGGTGGAGCCCCCTGATGGTGCTGGTCTCGAGGATGGTGGCCTCCCACTAGTCCCTGCATTAGGATCCTATCAAGGCCCTATGACCTCTCTACTCTATGTCACTATCTGTGATCTACTCCTCGTCCTACTATGGGACCGTGGGAAAGGCTCTCTATGCTCAGGAGGACAAAACTCCTCATATTGAACTCGATAGTACTCGGCCTCCCTAGCCATCTCAAAGCCCTCTACAATAGCCTCTCGTAGGGATGCACTCTCCACAGTGCCCATGAGTCTTTGTGCCACACCCTCTGCCTCTACTTGCCCACTGTCTAAATAAGTCTCTCTTTGTAATCAACAGGGCTACCTGTGGGTCTCGGGTAGGAGGATATGCCTATGCTTGTTCCTATACTTGTGTCTATGCTTTTGTCTATGACAACTATGTCTAGAGCTATGCTACCAAACCCTGATCCTGAGCCAACTGGCTCTGTAACTGCACTTGCTACCCCTGCAGTTTCTAAACCTAGGCCTGTAGCATGTCTATTTGCCCCTGCTACGCTGAAGAGGTAACCCTGATCACTCTCAGACAACCTCTGTCACTCCTCGGCCTCCATTCATCTCACTGCCCTCTGCTCCTCCTGTCTGTTGTCTCCACCATCATCCCCATCACTATCATCTAAGCTCTCCTCATCACCACTCTCCTTCTCCTCTCCCCCAACATCTTCTTGCTCACCACCTGCCACATCCTCCTATCTCCCAACTCCTAGCTAAGGTGCCACCAAAATGGGTGTCGGCTCATTTGGATATTTAAACCATGGAAATGGATGTGTGTGATAGTACACTAAATACTTTGACATGCTGGCATCCACAATATTAGGTCTCAGATCCCATACCTTAGGCTACAATTCCATATACTCAGTATATGTAACCTAGTAAGCAATGTAGGGACCCCATCTAGGCTCATCCTTGCACTGTTTGTAGTGTGCAAAACCCTGAGGCATACCCTATGTGAAACCAAACTTCCTTTGTACTCACAAAGCCAAAAATATCTCTATGATAAAAGGGGTGTGCCCTATCAAAAACCTGGGTATACCTACAAATAACATCTCCAAGGGATTTGTGTCCCATACATCACAATCAGTATATGACCTCCATATCACTGCATCCATGTTGTCCAAATTCCATCTCCAATACTCCACCTTGCCCAGCTTGGGTTGGACAAGTGCAAATGAATATGCATACATATATGGCCTACCTAGTAGCCTAGCCCTCAGACAAAGCAGTCTGGTAATAGCAATATGCTCCCATGCCTAGATCTAGAGCAACGTAACACCACACAATAAACTTGATGAGCCTTTGTATACTACCTAGTGTAGGTCATGATACAAGTGAGCCAACATGCAGCTCCCCTAGGCATATCTCCTCAGCTGACCCATCATCTGCTCAATGATCCTACCCCATCCAACTGATAACCCCTTTGACCGATGATTCAGACAAAGGAAGCCTCCAATAAAAGTGCCTAACACTATAGGTAATGTTTGGTATCCTCTAAAGTCTTCCTATGGCACCCAGTATCCTATTATATGTGCATCTCCAAACACTCTCCTGAGCACATATGTCTCACCCACCTCCTTGTGATCATAGACCACAAGGGAACCTACTACCGGGATCCCCAAAATTTTATATACATCCTTTGGGGTCACTCTCAGCTCACCAATCGGAAAATGAAAAGTGTTATGCTCTGAATGCCACCTCTATGCTAATGCAGTCAATAGGCCCCTATTGGCCCAAATAGGAGGCATCGACAATAAAGATCCCAACCCACAACTCACTATCAGTTGCACATCTGTAGGTGTCAAATCTCAAATCATATCCCACCCCATAGAATGACACTCTCTAATATGGAGGTTTTTGAAAACCTCCTATTTTTGGTCATCACAAAAGCAATCTATTAGACTCATCTCAATCAAACTACTATCTCTCTCTCACACTCATATCAATTGGACTCATATCTATCTATCAGACTCATATCAAGTGACCCATATCAATCAATGACCCATATCAATGAACCATATCAAATGCTCTATTTAAGTGACTCATATTAGGACATCAATACAAAATCTATCTACACATTAAATCAATCTACTCTATCATCATTTACTATTTTTTTTCCTTTTCAGGAAAAAAAATTTATCACACAATCAAATCATCATCCTATTTGTATTTCAATCATGAATGCAAATATGTTTCAATCAAATCAATCTACTATTATTTTTCTATCGCAGAAAGCAAATTTATTAAAAATTCATATCAATCATCTACTCTTTGTTTTTCATTTTTTAAAGAAAATTTATTAGTTATCTACTCTTTCTTTTCTATTTCGGGAAGCAAAGTTATCAATTTATCCATATGATGACATGACAATTTCATTATCTCTTGACCAAGGAAGCAATAATTCATCATCATTCTCATCATCTCACATTCTGTCTAAATTTCCTAAAAGTGCTACTCTGTGGCCTAAAAGTGCTAAAACCCTAAATGCGCTATAGTTTTCCATGGATGGGCTAAAACTCCATATGCATAGTTATGTGCCTTGAATGTGCTACATCATTTCCTAAAAGTGTTATTTCCCTAAAAGCACTACTTCATTTCTCAAATGCACTATTTCACCCCCTGGATGTGCTAAAACCTTGTAAGCGCTAATCCGCTACCTAAATGCACTAATGTACCCAATTCAACCCTAGCCTCCTAGATGCACTACTTCATTCATCGAATGCGCTAAACTACAAAAATCTAAAAGTGCTATTTTATGACCTATATGCGCTAACAAAAACCTCAAATGTGCTATTTTATTTCCTAAAAGTGCTAAAATTGCCTGTTTGAACCTAAAACCACGCTATAATCATTCCAAAATTGACTAAAACTAAAAAATTTCAACGCATAATGGTTCGAATTGACTCACCGATGGGCCATATGTGGCTGGTCACTGATATCGACAAGCCCACTCGAATCTATGTCAATGAGTAGGTATCTCCATTGCACCAAGTCACCATCCAAGCAAAAGGTTTCTAAAAGTCAACAAGTGAAAATGACTTGTCTTTTTTTACCTTTTTACCTTTTAAGGGTCAAACCAAGTGGGCTTTTGGTGGAATTTTTTTATTTAATTGGGGCATTTTTTTATCGAGAGCTAAATCACTGTGTCCCTTTCATCATCCGACTTTTATTATTAACATTTTCTCATCATCAATGATTTGCCTCCCAAGGGGGCATCATCCATATCAGAAACATATCAGAGTCAGATAAGGGGCATATCAGTTAAAATTTTTTGATCAAGGGGAAAAATCAAACAAAGAAAATTTTGAAAGAAGGAATTTTTTTTTGAAGCAATGTGTTTCACACATCACTTCAAAGAGGGGAAAAATGTATATGTATAAAATTGGTCATGTCTAAATCCTGGCATTTAATTAAATATTTATTATTTAATTAATTCCTCTACATATGATTAAATTAATTTTATTTAATTATATTGTTCATCCACTTTAATTAAATAGATTCATTTTATTTAATTACCACTTTCTTAAGTCCACTTAATTAATTAAATAAATGTCATTGTTTATTTAATTAATTATCACATTTAAGTTTAATTAAATCTTTGATTTAATTGAATTGAATTTCTTTTCTCTTATTTCAAATCTTTCTTCTCATTAATTAAATATTTTATTTAATTATGAAATCTTTCATTATCTTTCAAATCTTAACAAAATCTTCCATGTCACCCATAAATAAATAATTGAATTCATAATTCATTATTTATCTTTTTAAATCTTTCCAAAATCTCACAAAAAGATGAGTTTTACAATTCATCTTTATCATCTCATTTTATCTCTTTCACAGAAAAGAAAGAAAATCTTGCTTTGTATTTTCTTCTATTTTTCTTTAGTCTTATCTATCTTCAACTATTCAATCTACTAGGAATTTTCATAGTCATTGATCACATCAACCAATCATTTATTAGCTTTAGCATTCATAGCATTATCGTAATCTTTCATTTTATCAATATTGTTTAGAATTAGCATAATCATGTCTTAGAATAACATTGCATACATTCAAAATTCAATCTCGTTCTCTAGGAAGCTTGTTTGTTGAGCCTAGCCCAAGATCTAAGAGCCAACTAGAATCAACGAAAACACTGGAGATAGAGGACAATGGGCAGCCTTTGAGCTTGCTCTCGCGGGTTTTCAATTTATTCCTTTATTTTATGCTTTAGTTAAATTTTCATTGGTATTAGCTTGATTTATTTTTAATTCATATTTATCACACATAAAATCGATCCACACAACACCACTTTGCAACTCCACTACTTGCATTTGACCCCTTTTTCCATCAACTAAATTGGACACCACAGGAAAACCACTCTAAGATAAAAAAGCTGAGAGAGGTTATTGTAAAGGGCCAACATGATCTTATAGGATCGGGAGAAAT
>VDFB02193577.1:0-12545 GCA_007258455.2 Sequoia sempervirens
TTCTTAGTCAAAATTTTAGAAAATCCTAAAAACATTGAAAAATCAAAAAATCAAACATTTGTAAAACCAAAAAATACCAAAAAATAGCCTCAAAACATTGCAAAACTCAAAAAAATCCAAATATTTGAGAAAATCCATCCACCTCAACTTGCTTACACCTGCAATAACACCATCCATAATAAACTGCTCATCATCCTCAATGTTTGGTGAAACAGTTAGAAACAAGTCTAGTAGATTAAATGTGAAAACTCAAAAGCGTCAAGTCTCAAGTCAGAATCAATATGTAAACAAGTTGGTCAATTCTTTGTGTCGATAGTCCATCATCAAACACTCCCATATCAATCATCGATATCAGCCTACAATGGGCATTATCTTTTGGCAATAAGTTTGGTTCTTATCCTTAAAAACACATTCTCTTTGGTTAAGGTATTGAAGAACATCAACTTGTTTGTGTGCTTTATCTTTGTCTTTTGACTTATCTTATTGCTCAATTCAAGAACCTCTTAATGATATCCAAACGAAGGATTTAGAGAGATAGGAATGGGGCAATGATCATTATTCTTTTGTTTGTTGTCCTTGTTGGATGTTCTTGTAAAATAACTTAGCGAATACTTGCTTTGTTAGGTATGTATGGAAGATTTTTTTGATAGGTTGTTGACTATTGCATTGATTGGTTATACCTTTCCGTGTTTTGGTCTGAGATGTTTGAAACTTCTAAAGTGCATCCTAGCAAGGTTTTCGTATGTTAGGTGTGAAGAAGAATACTCCTATCTATTTGTCGAGTCAAAGTCCATCACACTAAGTACAACACCATCCTGATCCTTTATACCTTGATACATCGTACTTATGCGTGTTCTCAAACATAAGGTAAGTGACCCTTTTAAAATCCCAATCCTTGATAAGCAAATCATCCATCTATCATCATCATTTCTCATCATCACCTCTCATAATTTTGGCTTGTTGGATCCTCTTGTCATCATCTAATTTCTTCTTTTCTGCACTAACATCACAGCATGAATAGTTAATCATCATCACCAATACATCCATCATGCATCCATCCTGCATTCATCTTGCATCCACAAACCATCAGTATTCTACATATCATCTTACATGCATAATCATCATCATAATATAGATCAATTAGTCTAAGCATCTCATAAATCACCCATTGCATAATCACAACATATCACATCATCAATCTCATCCATCTTACTTCATATCATCATTTAAGTTGTTTAGGATAATATAGATTTTTTGTTCTAAGCATCTTAAAATCAACTCATTTGCATCATCATCCATAACCATCCATTTTGAACCTCTTTATCACAAGATCAACCCTCAAATCAAATCTTTTTGCTCGATCTCTCGAGGGGGCATTGTACCAGTGTACTTTCCACTGGGGCAACCGAAAAAATAAGAAATTTTTTGAATTTTGATCACGGCAAGTTTATTCTTTGAACCAATGCAACAAGTACATTGCTTCAAAGAGGGGCAAAATGGAGACATGCAAAATTAGCATTATGCATTAGGTCCATTCATCAATTAATCAAATTCACCTTCATCCATTCATCAGGTAATCTTATTAATCTCCATCTCCTAAGGTCATTAATCTAAAATTTAATAAAAATTATCATTAACCTTTTAATCAAATAAATCAAACATTCATTTAATTAAATCATAATGCATATTCCATCCTTTTCTGAATTAAATAAATCAAACATTTAAGTCATAAAAGTCAAAATCATCCTAATCATCATTAAGCTAACCTAATCCTAATTAGCCTAACCTAATCACCCATCACATCCTCTATATAATGCCACTTGCACAAATAAATCAATTTATTAATTTATTAAAACCCTTATTTTCTTTCAACATGGCATTTATGGGGAATATTTCCTCAAGTTTGAAAATGAGGACAAGTTGACTTGTTCCCTCCAACATTGCATAAATTTCCCATTTTCATGTCCCCCTCTCAAAATTTATTGCACTAATTTGAATTTGAAACTCCCTCTCTTGGGCACATTTCCCAAATCTTGCACATCATTCAACCTATGGCATCTTGACAAGTGGCCTTCTTTCATTGGCTTACATTTAGTCCCACATTCACCCATTTGGCCAATCTCTCATCAAGAAAATCTATAAATTGTAGACCCCAAGTTGACATGGTCATGACTTTCAAGGTTGGTATTGTTGTGAGGATCATTAGTGGTATTTTCAAAGTTGTGGGTGCTAGTGTAATTGTAAAGGTCCTCATCACTATGAAAGAGATCCATTGCTCGACATTTCTTTCACAATCTAATTTCAAACATATGATACTTTCTCAAAACGAAGGTGGATGGTATGAGACTAAGAATATGCTTTTGGTATTTTTGAAATAAGGTATGCCACAATTAATGCAACTATTTTTTTTTGGTATTTTGAGGATAGAAGATGTCTAATGTATTCAATAGGGCTAAAGTGATAAGGGAAATGTTGCATTTTATGAAGTATAAAGTGTATGATATTTTTTTTTAGGTCTAAAATGTTGTGGTATGAAGGATGCAAATGACTAAGAGATGATGGATAGCTATAGTGGACTTGAGGCCCTAAAAACTTTTGAGAGATGTAAGAAGAGGATCACTAACTATCCAAGGGTAAACCAATGTTTCAAGTAGGATTGTCAAATGGCCTTTTTCTAAGACAAGTGAAAAGAGTGACAAGGTGATTTTCCCAACTAGATTTGTGAGTACGAGATTATGACGAAAATGACAAAGGATGAAGTTAAAAGGTGACTTGGTCAAATGAAAATATTTTTTTGAAGCAATGATGTGTGCCAAGGTATAGAGAGTTCTATCCTAAAATCCACACAGTGTCAATCCTAAAAGTTTGAAAAAGGTAGCCTAATGTGATGTTGGGATATGCAAGTAATGAGGATGCTAAGGTACCTATAATGGTGATCTAATAATGGAATGATGATATGCAAGGTGAATTGAGAAATTTTATGGTTTTAAATAGGAATCACAACAAGAAATTGGTCTAAAAATAGATCTCAAAGGTTTGAATCTGATTTTGGCAAGAGTTTGACCTAATTTTAACTGTTTGGCTTGAAAATGTTGCTTGGTCTAAAGTTGTGAAGTGTTGAAATTTTCAGGTGTAAGGATTTCTTCTTTTTTTTTAAATACAAAACATAAAAAGAAAGTAAACATAATGTTTTTTGAGTTTGATCTTGACAAACACTTTTCACAACCTGGGCTTCTCAAGAAATACCACTCGCTAGATCCCCACTCGGATTTCTCCAACCACTTAAACAAGGTAGACAACTAGAGACATGGTGGCACTAGCTCCCCTCCATGACACTCATTTCTTGGGCTCACAAAGTCTCAATTCTCCAAAGAGTAATTTATTCCTCTACAAATTCTTAGTGAAGATGTGGGATGGCCATTCATACACTAGCAAGTGAAAAAGGATTTTGGCCACTAAAAAAAAGGTTTTTAGTGAATACTCGAGGACATGGCACCTTGCGAGTGTCTAGCAAGCCATTTAAGACATTAATCACTCTATTAGGGGCTCTTATACATTTTTATGGTAGGTACCCTATTTCGAGTGACACTGCATGACGATGGCCTACATACCATGAGGACTTGATGGCTTAGTCTTATCCTTTTATACACCAGCCCAAGCAAAAAAATAGTTGGAGTCATTCCCTCTTGCAAGGAAAGCCCCTCTAAAGGTAACAAAAGAAAGAAAAATATGTTGTTTTTGATCATCTAAGATTGCATGAAGTGCAAGGAGAGAGCATACACAACACCTTTGCCTCACACTCATATAATATTCATTTTCATTCCAAAATCCAAATGTGGGGGTGGTTGTACAAAATGTCTAAAGGTGTTTCTGATTCTCAAGATCACTAAATGATGCAATAGAAGAGCATACACACCTAGAAAAAAAATGCAAACCATATGACAATGCAAGTACTAGTAAATTTTAAATTTGCTTACATGATGTCAAATCAAACACTCAAGTGCATTTTAGACCCACTAATCATGCTATGTGAAAAAGACACTTAAGACTTAAAAAAAATTAAAGCAAGAACCATACAAAGTATGATTAGTAGTTTTGACCCTCAATCTTTGACAAATGAAAGTTTAGGTTGTAAATTTAAAATCTTGGATTATCAAACCTACAAGAAAGGTCAAGGATTAGTCACAAAAATCAAAATTAAACTAGGGAGAAAAGTAAAATATAATAGGAAAAATTAATCTAGTTTAGAATGCTAATCAATTTAAGTAAAAAAACTAACATCTAAAAGGAAAAATTAATCTAGTTTAGAAATCTAATTAATCTAAGTAAAAAAAACTAACATCTAATAGGCACAATAAATCTAGTTTTGAAATGGGAACAAAGATTTTGGTAACTTTAATGCTATATACTCCTTCTAGGGTTTTTCACCTAAAAGGAGATATTATTAGGGCACAAAATGAAATGTTTACACTCAAAGAGAGATCTGAAATAGATGCAATATGCCTAAATGAAATAAACTAAGTGCAAAGAACTGAAAAACACTAGTGATTATGTATGCAAAACTAGGGAATATGAGGTGTTTGAAAACACAGTATTGTATCCAAATATGAACAAGAAACATTCAAAAGTGAAAATAGAAATGAATGAGATTGAAAAAAGTGCACCTGGAGATGGAAGGATGATGTTGGAAAGTTTTGGAATCTGACAGAAATCACTGTTGATGTCTAGTGGGACTCATTCGCCACTGATGGCAAAACAATCCTTCTTTTAGTAAATTTTCCTAAAATTGGTTTCTGACTATCGAGAACTGAGTTATGATGAAATTTCCTTTTCTATCCTAGTAGTGGGAATCATTTTCCACTGATGGTGAATCAGTCCTCCTCCAAGAAATCTACAAAATTTGAAGTCAACTCTGTGGGTCCAGATCTGCACTTGTCTTCTTGTCGAGTTGACAGAATCAAATCTACAGAAAATGGGTTGAATGTTGTCTCCAAGCTTGAATTAGGGTTTAGTTGACTTGAATTAGTTTGATGAATTTTTTACCACTTTTCAACACCTATTTCTTTGAAAAATATGTCTACAAGACTCGCAAACACACATGCAAAGAGGGGGGAAATGGTTAAGGGTTAGAGTATAGGGATTTGCTTTGGTCAAATCCCACTTTGGTAATCAAACCCTTGATAAAGAAATGAAATGAAATAAACAAGGAATGATTAATAAATAACGTGCAAGTTTCTTAAACTCACTAAACCCTTATTATTAAAGTTTGAATATGTGTCAATGGTTGCTCCAAGATGTTTTATTCAATGATGCTATGATGTTCGAGTGCTTAGACGGAATGCAGGGATGATTGAATGGATGGATGAATACTTGAATGAATAGGGGTTAAAATAGATGGAAAAACACTTATTTATACACACTTATGCCCTAATTACCTAAACATACAACATCACAGGCCAACATAAAGTCTTAAAGAATAAAAAACCCGAAGGAAATTTGAAATTATTTTTAATTTTGAGCCAAGAGATCCTCATTCACCACCCATGGTGAATAGGTCCCACTCAAGGCATGCAAGTGGGTGTTAGGAATTAAGTTGTATTTAATACTATTTGTTGGGTTTGTATTAAAAAACAAACTTAATTAAGGCCTATAAGTGCATAAAGTGGCCAGATAAAGCATAAGAAAGGTGTAATTAGTTGTGAAAATCCTAGGAATATGTGGAAATCTTGTTGCAAGACTTTACAAAAATTTGAAATAGGACTTGATAAGGGAGAAAAAGGTGATATTTAGATGAATTATAATAATAACATTCTAGAAAAGGGTAGAAATGTGTTACAAAACTTCACAACACCTTCACAAGACATCATAAAGTCTTAATAATTTGAATATTCAAGACCTAATGTGAATGTATAAGTTACATTACAACATTAAATCAAGGTGAAATCAAGCACAGGGGGGGACAAAAATAGAAAAAGTAAAAGGGTTACTTTTTTCGTGTTCACAATTATCCCCCACTTTAGTGAGAGGATGAAATTACTTCAAACTCTCACTAAAGTAGAGCAATGCACCTCAGGAGGGGTCCAAATGTGCTAATGCTTGATAAGATGAGACAAAAACCATCAAGAGGGATGATCAAGCTCCCATGATGAAGATCCCATGGAAAATCAATCATAAGCACAAAGGAACACACATGAAGTGATGGAAAAGAATGAAGGAAAGAAGATAAATCTTTGATTGTCTCTCTAGCTCATTGTGGATTAGATCTAGGTAGTTTGTTTGAAAAAAGAAATGTGTACTCACTCTAGGGCAACAAAAATCAAGGTTTTTTGCTAGGTGAGAAAGCCCAAGTATACTCACTCTTGGGCTACGAAACTTATGTTTGTCTGTAGGGTGAGAAAGCACAAGTATACTCACTTTGGTGCCACAAAACTTTTGGTCATCCATGGGGTGAGAAATCCACAAGGTGGATAAGGAGAAAATTTGTGCCTCAGAATGGCCTTTTCCACTCAACCATATCAAAGTTATACCTCCTAATAACTTTAATAAGGCACCATAAATGACAATGTCCTTTTGTGCTTCATGAGACAAGCAAAGCTTTGTATGCTTAGAAATCATGAACAAATGCAATGGTATCATAGGCATGCAAGCTATGTTATGCAAGGTGGCCATGTAAATGAAAAATATAACATGCAAAATAAATGTTCAAATGAGTCTTGTTTGGTTCATGTGGGGTCTATAACATAGGGAACATTATGTCTAATGTCTCTAAGAGAGGACCGATCAAAGAATAGAATATTCACAACTAAGGGGATGCAGTGTATCACATCAGGCCACTAAGAGGAATATAATATGCTAAGATAGATCACACTCATGAAGAAAATAACACCCAACGTCATCCACACAGTGACAAATGCATCGTATAAAGTAACAAGGTTGCACTAGGAACCAAGAAAAAGAAAAATGCAAATGAATAATGTCAATGTATGCCCCCACTTTAAAGGAATTGCTACACACCATTTTGCACGAGCAATTACTTTAAAGTATCCAAGGAAAAATGAAAAAAGAAAACATGACATGAAAGCCAACATGGAAATCCCCTATGCTAGGTCATATGTTTCCAAGTAAGGTTGTGTAATGCGAAGGAAAAAGGAACAAAAGAAAAATGGGTTGCCCCCAAAAAGGAACACACCAAACACATAAGGGATCTATGGATTTGGGGTCAATATGTTCATTGCTACAATGTTTTGATTAAAGAGCTTGGTACTAGGATCATTCCCCAAAACATATAGAACTAGAAGAATGACACAAAGATAGTGTAAACAAAAGAAAATAAAACTTCATTTGGGTCAACATGGAAGAGACATTACAGCCTTAACACTTTACATTGTCCCCAAAAGGAGAAACACAAGTGAATAGGAAAAAAAAAAGGTAAAAGAAAAGGAAAAAGCTTTCGGGTGACCATGAAGGAGACATTTTGGTCTCAATGCCTAGCGTCATCCCAAAAAGGAAAAACACAAGCAAAAGAAAAAGTGAAAAGGGAAAGGGACCAATTAGGTTGGCATTTTGGTCTCAATGCCTAGTGTCATCCCCAAAAGGAAAAACATAAGCAAAATAAAAAGTGAAAAGGGAAAGGGACTAATTGGGTCAAAATGGAAGAGACATAGGGTGTCTCAACACTTTGAATTGTCCACAAAAAGAAAACACAAAAAAAAGCAAAAAAGAGAAGGAACTTCTGGGTCAACATGGAAGAGACATAGGGAATCTCAATGCTTTGCATCAACCCCAAAAGGAAAATACAAAACAAAAGTGAAAAAGAGGACCTTTTGGGTCAACATGGAAGAGACAGAGGGCATCTCAATGCTTTGTGTCATCCCCAAACGGAAAACACAAAACAAAAGTCAAAAAGAGAAGGATCTTTTGGGTCGACATGGAAGAGACATAGGGTGTCTCAATGCTTTGCATCATCCCCAAAAGGAAAACACAAAACAAAGTGAAAAGTACAAGAAATGTACGACATATAGAAGAATAGAGGTACAAATAGAAGAATGTCACAAAGAGAGGAGAACATCAAACATCACATTACAGGAGAACACAATATGCACATACAAAAAAAGGAAAATAAAATAAAAGAAAAATGCAAAAGGCTAGCAAGGTGAATGCAAGTCAACCATCTAAGAGGTCATCCACCTCCCAATCATGTTCAGTGTATTGTGATGGTGGTTCATTGTCCAAAGGGAGAATTGAAAGTGCTGAACTAGGGGAAGTACCAAGGTCCTTACTTGGTGTAAGAGTTTTTTTATATAAGCTCATGGAAGAGGAAAATAAAGAATTCAGATCATTATGCACCTCTTCATCTATTTTAGAGATCTCCTCATCATCATCATCATCATCCAGTTTAATTGTTGACAGGAGGACAAATGGTAATTTCAAAGGGTATATAAGGAGTTGTCACTGTTGTATTAGATCTTTTTGTTCTGATTTAGGAGGACTCGGGTTGTTATTTATTGCTTCTATCAAAGGTGGAGGTTGATTTTCTTTGTTTTCTGTTGTTTGTAATTGATGAGCAAGGATACGACAGTGATGTTGATGCTCCCTAGCACTATCATTTCTTTCAATTCTATTTTGAATTTGTGTGGGTGTAAGAGCGGGTTAATTCACCATAGGCTTCATTTCTTTCAGAGGGGGAAGAATGGAAGGAACTAAAGGAGATGGGTCAATCCCTTTCTTTTTGCTTTATACACTTTTTTTATGTGAGGAGGAATGATGGGGTTGGTTTCATTATCTAGTGGATGTTTGGATGAGGAAGGGGAAGTGTTCATGTCTGGTTGATCCGAAGTTGATGGCTCAGGTTCTGGGGGAAGCTTTGTCTCATCGAGGATGGGGATGTTGGAAGTGGATGGGGAGGGATTGCTTAGCAATAATTTGGAAATTTTCTTGGCTTTAAAATTTTGATAAACAATCAAAAAGAAGTCTTTGTGAGGTGTTATGGGCTCAGGCGAAAAAGCTTCTAAGGAAAAGTTTCCTTTGGAAGACAAAGGGTTAAAGCCACTATGGTGAACAATGAATATTTCATTGTCATGCAAAAACTTTAAACATTTTTGTATGACTGAAGGGACAACTTTCATCAAGCGAAGCCATGGATAGCCTAGCCATAGACGAAAATGATCTAATTGTGGAATGATAGAAAATGTTACATCCACTATCGTAGGTCCTATTTGTAAGAAAAGAACAATTGATCCAATCGTAGGGCATGCAGAACCATTATGTGTTTTGATCCATGCTCATGGTTTGTCATAAATATCTTGAAAAAGTTCATGTCATAATAAAAATTCCTTAGTGATCACATTCTCACCACAGGAAGGATCTATGAATATCCCATTAGTGGGCTTATCATAAATACGTCTGCCTATATAGAGAGGACCATCAGGAAGATTTGGAAGAATGTCTTTAGAAGTAAAAGTAATATCAAGATTTTTCTTAGGTGGGCCCTTACGAGGGATAACATCTATCACTCCTACCAACTCATTCATAGGATTAATAGAAGTAGAATGTTGAATAGGATAAGTATTTCAACAGCTTTATGAATAGTCATCAGATCAGTGTTTTGAGTTTCACTAGATTTGACAAATGACATGGTATGTTGGTCATCAGATTGGTAAAAATTTGTAAATTTTGATTGGGTTGGGCAATAGAGGGATTTCCTTTAACACTGACATTTGAAATGGATAGATGGCTAGAATCAATGAGTTCTTGCACAATGTGTTTAAGATGCTTACATTGTTCTGTTTCATGTCCATTTTTTCTATGAAAATGGCAATAAGCATGTGGTTGAAAGTTTGGAGGCAAAGGCTTAGTAGTATCTAATGGTTTAACTATAGGTAAATTAATCATCTATTGTTAAAGCAGTTTATTCATTATGTTATGGAAAGTATTAGGTAAGGGGGTAAATTGTCTCTTCGGGTCCCCATAGGTAAAGGGCACCACTGCTTTAACAATGGCCACTTGATTAGGAATGGGTTGAGTTGGTTGTGGAGGAGGGGGATTGAATTCTAAAAATACTTTGTTTGGTTTTCTAAAGTTTTGTGAGTTGTTTTGGTTGCTTTGTTCATTCTTCTTAGCTAGCTAGAAGTGGATTTGGCATCATGGCTAGTAACTGAGTTGTGATAGTCACAAAGGTTTGTGCATAAATGCATGAAAGAAGGAAATTTCATCATGGTAAATTTATCTTGAAGTTGAGTTTGCAAGTTTTCAATAAACATCTCTTGGAGATGTGAATCAAGAATCTTGACATCTACTTGAGAATACAATGATTGATAGCATGAAATGAAATCAGTGACTTTTTCATCTGTATTTTGTTTACATCTCATTAAATCAGCCATTGTCTTTTTGGGAGTCATATCGACTTGGAAATTACATATAAAGGAATCAACACGTTAATTAAATGATCGAATTGAATGATTGGGTAAGTTTGAAAACCACTCCAAGGCAGTGTCCTTTAAGGTCCTAGGAAATAGTTTAGCTAACAATTTATCATCAAGGAAAAAATCATTGCACAAGGTTGTATAAGCATTGACATGATTAGTAGGGTCTCCTTTGCCTCCATACTTGTCAAACCTAGGCATCTCAATTTCTTGTGGTATCAGTGTTCTTAAGATATCTAAAGATAATGGGCTTCTACAGACATAGTAGGTGGGTGGTGCGGTTTGGTTTTGGTTTATGGTAGATATTTGTTGTTGCATGGAAGAAACAGTTTGGAATAGTTGTGTAATGAGAGGGTCAGTGTAAGTGGTATGAGGTAGAAGAGAGAATGGTGATGGAGTATATGTAAACTTAGGACAAGTGAAAGGGACACTAAGAGTGGTGAAGGTGGTGGGGGATGGAACATTTGATTCCAAAAAAGAAATAGGAATGCTACTTGGTAATAGCGAAAGGACTCAAATGACTAACCTATTGCATGGTTGTAGCTTGAAGAGTGGTATAAGTGGGTATGGATGCTACAGTTGAAGGGGGAATGTGGGATCCTACTTGGCTAACCATAGTGTTTTCTGGTTGGGATGTGCTAGAGGTGGAAGAAGCATGTTTTTGGTATATCTCAACAATTTGTTTCATGACATCTAAGCCCTTATCACTTTCAAGCATTCGATGGATGTTGTCTATAGAAGGAATTGTAGTAGTTGAAATGTTTTCAAGAAACAAGTTTTGTTGCAAATGTGCTAAATCCTCACAAATGTTAATGACTTTTTCTTTTGGAATGGGAGCATTCAATGTGTCAACATTCATTGTATGTG
This sequence comes from Sequoia sempervirens, assembly GCA_007258455.2. Lineage (NCBI taxonomy): Eukaryota > Viridiplantae > Streptophyta > Pinopsida > Cupressales > Cupressaceae > Sequoia > Sequoia sempervirens. The sequence goes on from VDFB02193577.1 coordinate 11,289, forward strand.
AAGGTAAAGGTGTATTGGTGGTAGTATCCATGCCTGATGCACCATTTTCCGTACCAGAAGTAGGAGCTCGAGACAACCCAAGGTCCACAATGAGTGTGTTATCACAGGAAGCCATGAGTCAGGAACTTATTCTCACTAAAGTATTAGAAATAGGGCACCAAACACTCATAAAAATACCACAAGAGGTGGGGTGGATGCAAATGCAAACTAGGAACAATAAAATGTGAATAAAAAGAATACTATAAACTGAAATAGGAAGGCAATAGTAGAAAATAGACATGCATAAATTATTGAGAAAATGATAGAAATTGTTGTGTAGAAAGTGCAACTGGATTGATTTTTCTAGGCTGGCGAATGAATCTAGGGATGGATTTTTTTGTGCTTTTTTAGAAAATTTAAAGTGATTTTTATGCTTTTTACATGCAAAATGAAGATGCAAATGCAAAATTTTAGATTTTGTAATGTTTTGAAATGTAAAAATGAAATCTATATGAGATATTCACTAACGCAAATTTGTAAATTCTAGGATGCAAAAGAAATGCAAAAATCTAATGCAAAGGCTAATGCTATGAATTCTAGGATGTTAATGCAATGAAAATTAGAAAGAGGATGTTCAATATGCAGGTTCACCAAAATGGAAGCAAATATTTTGGTAACCTTAATGCTATATGCTCCTTCTAGGGTTTTTCACCTAAAAGGAGATATGATTAGGGCCCAAAATGTAATGTTTACACTCAAATAAAGATATGAAATATATGCAATATGCCTAAATGAAGTAAACTAAGTGCAAAGAACTGAAAAACACTAGTGATTTTGTATGCAAAACTAGGGAATATGAATTTGTTTGAAAACACACTGTTACATGCAAACATGAACAAGAAACATTCACAAATGAAAAAAAAACTGAATGAGATTGAAGATAGTGCACCTGGAGATGGAAGGTTGATGCTAAAAGGTTCTAGAATCTGAAAAAAAAACATTTTTGATGCCCAGTGGGAATCAGTCGCCATTGATGGAAAATCAGTCCTTCTTCTGGTAAACTATCCTGAAACTGGTTTCTGACTGTTGGGAATAGAGTTATGATGAAATCACCTTTTCCAGCTTGGCAGTGTGACTCATTCGCCACTGATGGAAAATAAGTCCTCCAAAAAAATATTCAAATTCTGAAGTCAACTCTATGGGTCCATATCTACACTTGTCTTCTTATTGGGTTGACAGAATCAAATCTATAGAAAATAGGCTGAATGTTATCTTCAA
>VDFB02193578.1:0-32598 GCA_007258455.2 Sequoia sempervirens
TTGCTTCGAAAACATATGACATGGCATAAGGTTTTGCAAGGAAAGCTCTCATGTCTTACAATAAAATCATTTGGCTACTTTAAATAAATTTCTCACAATAATGGTGTAGCAACCACTTTAAAGTGGGGGCATACAATGATGACATCTTTTGGAAAAAATTATGGAGTTATTTTCCTTTCTTCTTGTGATGTGTCCTCTTCTTGGTGGTGTCATTGGGTTTGATGTCGTCCAAGAGTTTATGATTCATTGTCATGGCATGATGTGAACGAGGCATCCCATGGGTGATCTGACACCTTCATTTGTCCTCTCTTGGAGAAATTAGGCACAATGCTCCCTAAGAGGAGGACCATTACATGAACAAAGAAAAATCCCATTTAGAAAAATTTTTACATGACATTCAAAAACATTTTACAAAAGCATTTTCATTGTGGTACCTTATCAAAGTTTCCAAGAGGATGACTTCAGATGGTATGAGAGGCTAATTTGATTCTCTCATTTGGCACCTCGTTGTGATAACTCACTCAGTGGATTGACTGAGGTTCCACTACCCTAGACTGAGCATACATATTTTGGGACAAACTCACCCCACGAACGACCTAAAGTTCTGTGGCCCCAAAGTGAGCAACGTTTGTTATGGACAAATAGCCACCGTCTCACATTGGGTTGAACCAGTTGTGCTTGATCCTTTGTTTATTTTTTTGGATTTTGACAAGGTATGATCATGTATCTTTTTTATTGGTGTATACTTAACTTTCTTGGATGTCTACTTTAGTGTTTTACATGGGGTCATCCTCTCACTAAAGTGGGGGGAAAATGTAGTAACAAAAAAAGTTTCATTTTCCTCACATGCTTGGATAATTGACATTAAAACTGGACTAAAGGTGTCTTGGACTTGTGCTGTAATGTCTTGTACACATTCACATCATTTTAGGACCTTTATATGACTAAATCATTCTTAATTTGTCCTTTGCAAAGGTGTTGTGAAGTTTTGTAATACACTTTCACACTTTTCTAAGACTTATTTGCTTAATTAAGCCTTATGGGCCACTTTCTAAATAAAATATGCATAATGTATACCTTTTTTAAGTGTTCTAAATTGTTCTAAAGAACTTTCACATTTATCTAGGTAGTCTTAATTCACTGTGGTTAAGTGGAGTTATTAACCCCCCTTTTAGGCCTTAATTTTGACACCTCCTGATGATCTATCCTGATAATCATAAATTAAATATCAAATGATTTCATTGGGAAAAAATTGGTCCTAATAAGTTGAGCTAGGACCCATTCACCCTTGATAGAAAATGGGTCCTCCCTTAACAAGACCCCCTTTTCTCAGTTGTTTTGGAATGGGTTTTTGGCCCTCTTTCAACTCCTCAAAGCTTGGTCTTGGAAACTTAGCTAGGAACCATTCACCTTTGGTGGTGAATGGGTCCTCCCTTAATGAGACCCTAATTTTTGAATTTCATTCTGGCAGGAATTTAATTATCTTTCTTTCCAAATTTGGTGTTGGCCTTAATTCTTTGAATTTTGGGGTTAATCTCCTAAATTAGTATAAATAAGGGGTTAAATCACCTAGTTTCATCCTAAGCAATCCTAATACTTTCAAGAATTCAAGCATTCAATTGATCAAGAATTCTAGAGAATTTCAAGAGCATTTTCAAGGCAGATTTCAAGTGCCTATTGTAGCAATTCAAGATCATATCATCATGTCAAGGTTCTAATTACATCATATCATGTTCATGCTTTATTATCTTATTTCATCATTTGGTTTAATTACCTACAAGGGGTTTGACTAGGGAAAACCCCCATTCACTAAAAAAATGAATAAGTTCTCTATCCTTATGTGTGTGATTCCAAATTTATAGGTTGAAGAGAAAGATTATCAAAGTTGTCATCCAAGGTGCAAGATCACAGAAAGAGCTCAACAAAACTGAATACTGCCTTCCACAACTTGATAACAGGGATTTCAAGAGTGCATACATCAAAGTACAAGATTTTGAGATCATTTTTTCAAAACCCTAAAAGGACCCATTCACCCCTGAAGGTGAATGAGTCCTCCATAGCTCAAAAACAACAGCTTTCTCGCTAGGTACACAACTTTTTATGCTCTAAAAATATTCCTCATACTTGCTATAACAATTAGGGTTGATTTTTGGTTGTTATTAACATCTTCTTTTGCATACTTTGAAGTAATTTGGGCTGGGAAAAAAAAAAATTGATCCTTCTCATTTGCTTACATTTGGAAAGGATCATATTTTCCACCATTTCAAAAACATGTGGGTATATGTGAAAAGATGGATACTTGAAAAAATCAATTTTACAAGAATGTGTTGTAATAGGACCATAAAAATATAATAAAATGAGTCCATTTTAAACACAATTGTTCAATTTGTGTACATGTATTTACATTTAAAATATAAACAAAATTAAAAAATAATTAGGATTCAGATAGAAAATTTTCACCATTACTACATGAAACTATACAAATAAACATATATTTAAAAGAGACTAGAATAATATATATTATAATATGTGCAAGATTATGGTTTAAACATAGTGTTTGTATGTTTAGAGGAAAAAATACAATCTTACACATATCTACCTAATGGACTCTAGAAAACTCATACCAACTATTTATTGCAATAGACCTTTAAAAGTATATTAATTAATTCATCTAATACTTTTAGTCTTTATTACATGTATAAGCTCTATTTAATGCATACATTTTACAAATATCTTCCCTTGTCAAAAGCTCTATCATAACTTTATCCTAAATTTATTTAAAATTTAAATTTCTCATTCTTATTTTTATAGTTTTATTTTGATAAAAAATATCTATATCAACCAAAATATTCATGTCTTATAGATATACAAAGCGACTAAATACTAGAGAGGGAGATTTACTCTAATATTGTGTAAAGGAAAAATTGTTCCACCACCAGTAGTGAAACAAACTTGTAATAAACTAGTAATTAGGTATATATCAAGATAAGTACACATATAGATACAAATATACACACATGTATATATATTTTTGTATATCATAAATCATTTTAATTTTGACTCTAGAAAAGAAAGTTTAACCTGAATATATCCTAAATACTATCAATTTTTATTACAATAGTACTAAAAATATATGTTATATTAATTTGTAATCGACTACAAGACTATGCTCATATAAACAATTGGCTAACAATATTTTAATCTATAGTATGCTACTTGAATTTTTATTAATTAAAACTAATCAAGACCATAGAGGGACATGATTTTTTATAGCATAAACCTCAAGAATAGGAGAATTTATTATTAGAAGTTTAAATTACACATCTTTTAGTACACTTTGAATTTGAATACTTTAAACTTTTTATTTGTGCATTCTAAGGAAATCTGCAAACCATGGACCTAAATTATTTTGTAAATTGAAAACGAATCCTCATTTGGTGCATTAAATATCCAAAACCATTCTTGAAAAGAAATTAATCTCAATGAAATAATTCTTTAAATACTAAATATTATTTTTTCCTTGATAAATTATAAAATTCCATTAAAATTAAAATCATTTAATTAAAAAATTATTGATTGATTGATAGAAACATAGTTTCATGAATATATAAAATTAATTAAAACAAAGGCTTTTTTTTCCTACTAAATTATTTGAATGTCTTGTAGCTTTCACTATTACCATATGGTGGAGATTGGGTTGACATGCTTTTGAGAGAACCCTACACAATGACCTCTTTAGCATTGATTTTTTTAGTGACTAATATTCGCCAATTGGCTAATAGTTTGAGCTACAATGTGACTTAAATCGCCATATTTTTATAAAATTTTATTGCAGTCTTATTTAAATCGCCAAAGAATTTATTTCATTTAAATATTTAACTCAAAAAATTTCCATAGTTTTCGATACATGATTATATTTGATTCACCTAAATTTTATAAATTATAGTAGAAATATGTATTAATTCACCAATAGTTTATCATAATTATTAGTTGCTTTTAGACCATATTTCTAATCTTTAGTTTCCACCTTTGATTTATAATATAATATAATGTCCCTTGTTGTATTCCATGAGGTAAAATGTATGCACAATTTGTAATGCTAATGGGGCCCACAATTTAGGGTCGCATGAGCATTATAGCTTATGGGTAAATTTTACCTTGTAAAGTACAATGAGGGTCATTAGATCAATGATCTAAAATAAATTTTGAACACCATGAGAATTACAAATTGTGGGTGTATTTTACCTTATAAAATACAATGAGGGCCATTATATTATATTTTTAAAACAATGGTGGCAAGTAAATATTATAGTCTACCTCTTAAACCCATCAATAATTTCCACTCTCAAGACCCTACTTTTTCATGAGAATTATTTTTAAATTGGATGGATTCACAATCATAATTAATACATTTTCCTATTATTTTTTAAGATTCACCAAAATTTTGTATAAAATTTTAGTGGTGTAAGAAAATGCCAATAAAATTAATATTTTTTTCAAAAAAAAGGAAAGATTCACTAATAGAAATTAATACTTTTTCCTAAAAAAGTGAAACATTCGACACGATTTTATATCTTTTTTTGAGGGAGTTTTGTTAAAGTTATCACTACTCTTTAGCGTGGAAAATTTTACCATTACAATGTGGAACTAGACAAATAAACATAGATTGAGAAGAGACTAGAATAATATTATTAGAATATTTTTTCTAAGAGAATATTGATTCATTCATCTAATACTTTTAGACTTTATTTCATCTTTCAACACCATTTAAAAAATGTTGTTTCCACATATCTTCCTTTGTCCAATACTCTATCATAATTTAAACCTAGATTTATTCTAAATTTAAAATTTCTCATTCTTTCTTATAAGAGTTTATGTTTGATAAAGATATCTATATCAAACAAAATATTCATGTCTTATAGATATACAAAGTGACTATATAGTAGAGAGTTGAATTTACTCTACTCTTATATAGAGGAAAACTAGATCCACAATTAGTGGTGAAACAAAATTGTAATTACCTAATATATAGGTATATATCAACATAAGTACACACTATGTTCATGTGTGTGATTATATATCATAAATAATTTTTACTTGGAATTTGTAAAAGAAGAGGGTTTAGCTTGATTCTATCGTAAAATTTGTCAATTGATATTACAAAAGTACTAAAAATATATGTTGTAGTAATTTGTAATCAACCACAAGATAATGCTCATATAAACAAGTTGCTAACAAAACTTTAATCTATACATTACTACTTCAATTTCTAGTAACTAAAACTAATCAAGACCATAGAGGGACATGGATTTTTATCGCATAAACCGCAATAATAGGAGAATTGATTATTGGAAGTGGCAATTACACATCTTTTAGTACTCTTTGAATTTGAATACTTTAAAAAATTTATTTGTGTATTTTAAGGAAATATGCAATGGACCCAAAATATTATATAAAAGCAAGTGAATCATCATTTGATGCATTAAATTTATTGTAAACTAAAATATTTTTTGAAAATAAATTAATCTCAATGAAATAATTCTATAAATACTAAATAATGTTTTTCTATCTTTGATAAGTTATAAAATTCCATTAAAACTAAAATTATTTAATGAAAAATTTATGCGAATATTAGATAAAATTTGTTTTCTCTTGATAATTTATAAAATTATATTAAAAATAAAATAATTTTATTGAAAAATTATCTATTGATAAGGCTTAAATTTATTTTCCTCAATAGCTACATCCCATAAAAATAGACTTGTTGACCATTAAACGAACGCCTTGTAGCCTTCACTACTCCCATATGCTGGAGATTAGGTTGATATGCTTTTGACATAACCTCTTTATCGTGGATGATGGAGATCCATTAAAATACCTTTCCAATAGTCGGCTATTGAAAAACGTGTTAACCTGCCTTTCTAATAGTCAGCTATTGTAAAACGTACTTCGTCCACGTAAAAGTGTTTAGGAGATGATGTCAAGGTGACGACAGAACATTACAGCGAAATTCTAATGGAAAAATGATAATCGTTTTATTTATTGATTGTCCAATGGTTTATTCTCTGGAATTCAGTAAGAGAAAAACACGTCCGTTTATTGGGTTCGGATTGCCCTTTTAATTTAGAGCGCAGATGAAAGGTGGTCGAAACAAAAATAATAAAATAAAGGTAACGTTTGCTAGTTTATCTCAACGTTATTACTCAAATTTGAGTAGGAATTTATTGACCGTCATCATCAGCAATCTGCACATAAATGTTTATATTTTGATTTGGCATTTCAAAATTTAAGCGGTTTAGACTTGTGATTGCAGAAACAATTAAAGTTAAATCTACACATGTGAATCTGGTCCAAGGTGGCGAGTGGAGATATAAGGATCAAAATATATTTGTAATGATGAGTGATGGTGGGATTATTTGAATTCGCCTCAAGAATACTTCACTTGTATACTTGTTATCTTTATTCAAAGCAGACCCAAAGCATAAGGTAAAAGTGTATGGCTATGATATTTTCACCATTAAAGTAAGAGCATCGTGTATTACTATGCATAGATCTATTAGCTCTTATCTTTGAAATATATTTTTGTGAAGAATAATAATCAGACATTTATATAGTGTTGTCTATCATAAATTATTTATAATAGTAAAATAGCTTCCCAAGATTAATATCTTTATGTAATTTTAAAATACATGCATTTCTAATATGTAAGTTACTTTTACTTTACACAAATGTACTATAGTAAAATAATTAAATCGGCATAGTTATTTATAAATTGTAGAATCAAGGCCTAAGCCTAACTATTTAGAGAACCAAATGAAAAAAATAAAATTGATAAATAAATTTGCATAGCTCTAGGTCTAATGTTAATTTCATTATGTTGAGTGTTGTAATTTGGTATATATCACTCTAGAAAGTAATGATCTATTAGGTGACCACCTCAAGACTAAGAAAATTATTGTCAAAATTTTGCTTATCTGATTGTAGAATAGATCTCCACTATTTAGAAAAAATACACTATGCACTGATTGGATCTCATCTAAATGTATCTATTTAGTAAGACTTTGATGTGATAACCTCAACAATAATGATATTTAGTTGCTAATTGATGATGTTTGGGGTACACCTTTAGGGACATTTCTCTAAGAAAGGAATATTCATATTTGTTAAAACCCTTGGATGCACCAATCTAGTGACTTCTAACAAACATTAAAAACAACAAAAAGTCATGCAATATTCCTTGATGCAATATAGTGGTGTATGTGAATGGAGAAATAAAATATTTGAATGTGCAATCTCTAACCAAATTATAACAAATAAAAGAGTTGAGTCTATAGGGCTTCTTGCACATATGAACACGTGACACTTGGACGCAAGGCCATTTTTTATATTTTAGTTAGTGAAAAAATTAGGTTTTTACTAAACATATATTCATATCTAAAGCTCAAAGGGCTTAGCAAATAAATTTGAAATCCTCTATGAACTATAGTGTATAAACATCTCACATATTCCCTTGATGTTCCTTGACAACTTAAAAACATTTCTAGCTAGACTTGAGAGAACCACTCAACTCGAATATAAAAGAAAGAGAAACATGTCAATCAAATCTTTGATGTAATGGGAACACTTAAATCAACCTTATAAATATCTCATCATGTATGTTATCAAAAGGGAACATAGATATGAGACTCCCATTCTACATGATTGCAGAGGCTCTTTTTATTCACTATCAACATAATCGATTAGAATCTAGACATAAAGTCCATAGCATGCCTTATTAAATATTTTTTTAGGATCAAGAAATACAAATATTGTATCAAGTTATATAATGTAAGGAATTAAATGACCTAAATTTGAACATAGAAGTAATATATTACACTATAACTTAATACCTAAAATAATCTAGCTAAAGTTATGGTCATTGAAATTAAAATCAAGAGGGAATCTAAAATCTGATCTCTAGGGTAGACTTGACCAAGAAAAAAGGGGGGCAAAAATTCAAAGATTAAATACAACTATTCTTTTAAGAAACTAAAACATACAAGGAAGATTAAAGGCCAAACATAATACAATGTGTAACTTACAACATTTTTATATCTCAAATGAGAAAGCACAATTGAATATATTAAAACACTCAAATGATAATTCAAAAATAATAAGTGGATGAAAATCTAGGTTGAATCCTACACATGTCTCCCATGGCCCAAGGCCATAGCTAATAAAATAAGAAAGTATTATTTCCCTATCACACATAATACTTTTAGATGAGTTAAAATTTCCTAGAAATACTTCCTAGTGAAAATATAAATATACTTACAAATGAAAGAATGTTCATGATCCCCCTTTAGTCAAGCAAGAAGGTGTCATATTCATCTTATTTTTCTTCTCTTGAACCAAGAAACTAATCACACATAATATATCAATAAAATAAAATTATATCATCATATGGATAATCACCTTTAAGGAAGTAGAATGAGATTCATAATTACACATGTTGGTAGAGTTAGTTTATCACATGAGAAAATCAAAGTGCTTAATAATCTTGTGTCTCAAAATCATCTTAAAGGAAAACTACTTTACATAAATCAAGATCAAACTTGAAATCCCCATATTCGCATTATGCGACAAATCATACGTAATTGCACATTTCGTTTGAAAAAAAATGTTTCCTTTTAAATAATAATCTATAAATTTTGAATTCTAGGCATGATCTTTGAATGAACAAAACCAAATAGACTATTGAAGGCTACTAAAAGATGACAAATCCATCTCTTGCACATGCAATCAAGTATGAAATAAATCCCTTAAGCATAGCGGTAGCACGTTCATCTCTATTATTTGAACCAAAACCTTCATCAAATGAAAGTTCTTATACTAACTAGTGGTCAAACCAAGCTCTAGAAAAGTTGATATTCTAAATGAATCACCATTATGATAGTTGATCAATATATTTTTACATACTTGAAACATACATATAACAGGTATCCTCACTTAGCTCAACAACTGTTTAATATTAGAAACTTGAGGTTTCTTATGTTAATAACTAATCTCTTATAGTTACAACTATATTTTGTAAGATTCATCATGACCTATTGAAAAATGTTCACTTCTACAGTAAATCTCACGAGTATCCTCTTCCGCATCTCCCATCTAGTTACGTGTGTATCACACTCTACAAAGGTAATTTGGCATGCTAGAGGGAAAATAACTGAAGATCCATATATAATGACTTGGTCTTCAACATCCATATCCTCAAGAGTGATAACTTCATATTAAATTCCTATTATTGCATATTCATTCACATATGCAAAAGTATGAAAGAATATAGTCCACCTCTACTTTCTTGAGTATACATATTCAACATATTTTGTATGAAAACTAACATATGCTACATGCCCCTTAGGTCAAACATCTAAATGAAATATATCATTAATAAAAACATTAGTGGTTTTCAAATTTAAGATCTTTTATTTATCTCTAATTTTCATAAGGATAACCAAATGGTAAGATTGGCATAGATTCACACATTATCTCCTTTAAGAGGGTATCAACTTAGACTCTTATGTGTCATAATACAAGCCCGCACTCACTAATAACTTAGGCCTCTATTCCTTAGTAATATCTAAAATGTTCCTAGTAAATCTATTGTTAAAAATATAAATAGATTCATCTTCATGGCTTTGAATATTGAATATTTATTTAGACAATAAGGTATAAAATATAAGAAGAGTTGAGATAGATAGATAGAGAGAGAGAGAGAGAGAGTCCTATTGTTTGAAGATGAAAAATTGAAGTATGTTAGGAGGACAAATCTATTTTAAAACTAACTATTTCTTTCCCAATATGCACAAAACTATGGATAGAAGAAGGTAAAATAATTTCATTACAATAATCTACAAAGATAAATACATAAGACAACAATATATATTTTTCAATCAATTACATACAATTCTCATCGCCTTAAATTTACAATATTTTATTAACAACTTAGTTGGATTGACGATGCTCATTAGATATTTAGAGAAGTTTCAATGTGTTATTATTGATATCTAGAAATTTTCTAAATAACTAAAAAATATAGCTAAAAAAAAATTGCATTCAAATAGTTTCAATAGATGTATCCAACAACTTGTAATAAGTCAATATTTAGCCTTAAAAACTTGGGTCCAAAAAAATAATTAATTTATCATCAATGGTTTAAATTCAAAACTTCAAATAGCTTGGGGTGTTTGAGTATATAATTCTTGTGGAAAGAGGGTCTTCTAGCCATCCTCCAATATAAAACACATTTGTATGGAAAGAAATGTAGCACAAGTTAAAAATTTTGCTATTTCTTCTTTGTATTCATGTTTATGTAGCAATAGATTTTCATATAGTTGATTAAAAACTATATATTAAAATAAAGTTATTTATTGGAAAGGGTTAAATTAATTAATTATGTATTCAAAATAACCTGTTGAGGGTATTACTATTTATTAACTTAATGGAAAACCTTCATGTAAAATTGATTCTTAATCAATCCCCATGTAGTAACTATTTATACTACACGTGGTAGGTATCTATGATAAAATAAGATTCTCTTTCATTAACAAAACTAATTTGAATTACTTACTACTAAACTATCCCTTTATTATTCAAAAATTAATAAACTTGTAGTTATTTAGGTTTCAACTCCAAATAGGAATTCTACTTGCAACAATAATCTTGGTAGCCTTTCTTACATATCTCATCTCCATTATAGACTTACACATTCCTTTAATCAATAATTTGTTAGATTTATTTTCAATCACAAACACTCTTCTATTTCCCATTCATGTTAAATTATGATATCATGCTAAATATGTTTATCAAATAATAGGTTTCAAAATAGAAAAGAGAAAACTTCATGAAAGTAGTAAATTGTCTTAGAACTTCACATTCTTCTAAAAAATAATAATTATAAGAATAATCCTTTCCAGTCACTTGCACCCATCTCTTATAGTAGTACTTATGAAAATAAATCATGTTCCCTATTGAAACATACTCTGACAATAAAAAAATAAAGAATGTACCAGATTCTACCAATTCACATAAACTATACATTATTTGATGTAATGTATGACCATATAGACAATATGAGTTGTACAGATTTTTATTTACCTAACATAATTTGGACCCAATAAAACCTCTTCAAGCGCACACAAAATGCATTCAAAGAAATTATTATGTTTGATATGAGCCCACGGGTTTTCGATATTTTGCATCCAATGGCGAGGTATGTTTTAGAGTAGGAGCTCATATACAAAGCTTCACATTAGAAACCATCATAAAAGGAGTGGAAATAAAAAAAGCCCATGTATCAAAGCAACTGAAAAAATCCAAATGTGCAATGCATCCATAAATTTTAAATATCTACATCTTTTCCCATAACAAAATGTATTTGACTACCCTCACAAACCTAACAACAAAAATAAATAATTAAATTCATTCATAATACACAATGTAAAAGAATAATAAGCATACCAAAAGATAACACTGTGTACCTTTGAAAAAGTAACCTCTGGAACGAATCATTTACTTATGCTTTATCTCAAGAAAAAAGATAACAATACACTTGCAAAGTCTTCATGCAAGGCCTTTAAATAATCATGTGTGGCAATTGCATTTCTTGATGTGAACAAAAAAATAAGAACCATTTGACTACATGTTCCAATCCATGCTCCCTCTAGTCACATATGACACCTACAAGAGAATCTCAATCCAACATTAGCAAACAAACCAAAATTTGTGTAAGCCAACCTCAATAACTACTCATGTACTTATTTTTATAGGAAAATCTTGTAGAAATATCTAAGTGGTATTCCATAAACCATGTGCCTCAAATCAATAAAGTCAAAAATCTAGAAACCTTCAGTTAAATATTTGATGCTATATTTTTGTAATATTTTCCCAACATGAAGGCTACAAGAAACACTCATCTCACTATATCAATAAAAAATAAAGTATGCCCATGAATTTCTAACCCATGTAGTAATCAGGGATCTGTAATGTAGCATAATTAAATATATATTTTTACATTATTAATTTTGTTTTTTATGAAATTCATTCTACAAACCTTCCTCAACATTTATTATAGGCTTTTATGCTATATATATGTAATCTCGTATATTTTATATTATCAATAATATTATAGGATTTTTCCTTTTATCCTAAAAAAAAACACATTTATTGTATACGTAATAGTATTGATGCAAAATTACCTATGTAATAAAAATAACCACCTAGCTAACTATTGATGGAGATAGAATCAATGTTGCATCCATATTATAGTAATTAGAGAATGTTGGAATGGTTTTTAGATCATGATCACTATAGAGAGCAAAGATAAAGCATCTAGTGTATTCACTCGATAGAATAAGGGGGTTTGAGATAGAAATATATTGTTACCAGTTCAAATTAGGAGTGAGTGTCCCTTTCTTCTATTCTTCTTTCTTCTAGATCATGAGTCGTATTGTAGTGAGCCACTAGTAATGAGCCTTTCTTTATCTTTCTTGGTGGTGATCTTTATTCTATTTGGTGTTGTAATTAATATATTAGTGAGCTAATCCTCACCATGGATTTTCCCTTCTTGGGTTTACCACATAAATCTAGTGTTCTTATATGTTTGATGTGTTTGCATTACTTATTTACATGTTTACATTATGTTAATACTTGTTAAGGGTTTAATGGTTTATCAAGGTTTGAAATGATATTGAGGGTTTGAATATTTCAAAGTATACAATGGATTCACCTCCCCTCTCTCACTTGTCATATGTATCTAACAATTGGTATCAGAGTTGTGCATGGAAAGAAGAATTATAACTCCTTGAGGTAGATTTGGATGGACAATAGGAAAGGTGTCAAAGCTCCTTTGCTTAATGGGAAAAAATTTACCTACTGAAAAGCTAGGATGGAGTCCTTTATTGTTTCTCTTTGATTGAGTGTTTGGAAAGATTATGATAAAGGTTATACTATGCCTATAAATGGTCTGACAAGTAATAATGAGATCAAGTATTATGGAAACAATGGAAAAGCAAGGAATGCAATCTTGGCTGGTCTTTTTGATTCTAAACTTGGAAAGGTGATAAGTCTAATGTATACTAAATAGATCTAGAAAAATCTTGAAGGTATCTATGAAGGAGATGACAAGGTCAAACAAGTGAAGATGTTGAACTACAAAGCCAAATTTGAAACCTTAAGGATGTCTGAAGATGAAGAAATTATTGCATAAATACTCAAAGTTGGTGAAGTTCTCAATATCATCAATGGTCTTAGTGGAAAGCTGGATGAAAATGAATTTCAGATAAAGGTATTAAGAAATCTTCCTAAAGCTTATATTTCTAAAGTTTCTACTTTTGAGGAAGCTCGTAATTTGGATAATTATTCTAGAGATTAGATGTTTGGTTCTTTAACTTCTTTTGAAATGAGAGAGTTTGGTCAAGATGCTACAAACAAAGAAACTACTTTTAAAGTCTGCAAAGTGGAAAAGGATGATGCATCAAATCTAGATGATCTTGCTGAGGTGGAATTAAACTTTTCGAGGAGATTTAATAAAGGTACTGGAAATACATAGGTAACCTACCTTTCAAATGTTTTGATTATGGAAATATAGGTCATTATACATGTAAATGTCCAATAAAAGCTAGTAATGATAAAAAGGGTCACAAGGGTAAATTTATCAAAAAGAGTTATTACATGTTGAAAAAATAACATGGTGTATCTGATGATGAACAATCAAATTATCCTAATGAAGGAAATGATGAATGCTTGTTCATGGATTTAAATTTTAGAACTAAATCTACTAATCTTGAAACAAGTGTAGAGGAAAGTGCTCCAAAAATAGGTCATAGCATTAAAGGAACTATGTTGACTAATTTTCATGCTACAGAAGAAAAGAATTAATTGATCATTGACATTGGATGCTCAAATCATACGACAGGTGAGAAGAGTAAGTTTCTTAAGATTCAAAAGTATGATGGTGTTCTTGTGAAGTTTGGTGATGATACATCTACAAATATCTATGCAAAAGGTCCAATTAGTTTTGATAGAAAACATAAAATAGATGATGTTTTTTATTTCAAGCATCTTTGACATAATCTTCTAAGTGTAGGAGAAATATGTAGTAGAGGATATAATCTTGTATTTCAAAATGGTGGTTGTGTAATCAAAAAAGGAATCTTTGGTGCTCTGACTTCTGCTGAAACAAGGACAAAAGGTAATGTCTATCAACTAAAAGGTAGTTGTGCAAACCTCTTTATGTCTCAAACTAATGAAAGTTAGCTATGGCATAGAAGAACATGTCACATTAATTTTGATAGCCTAGTGAAGATCAATTCTATTATTATTGTAAGATATTTACCAAAGATTACAAATCCTATCAATGCAAGCTACATAGAATGTCAAGTTGGAAATCAAACAAAGAAAATATTCATGAAAAAAGAATACTTAACCACAGATCCATTGGAGTTAGTAAATACATATCTTTGTGGACCTACCAGAATTAGAAGGTTATGTGGAGACAAGTATTTCATGTTATTAATTGATGATTATTCTAGAATGGCTTGGGTTACATTTCTCAAAGAAAAATCAGAAGCTCTAGAAATGTTTAAATCATTTAAGGTTATGGCTGAGAATTAAATGAATCTAAAAATAAAATGTTTGAGACCTCAAAGAGGTGGTGAGTTTACTTCAAATGAGTTTAACAATTTTTATGAAGATCATGAAATAAGAAGCCATTTATCAACCCCTAGAACTCCTCAGAAGAAGAGAGTTATGGAAATGAAAAATGGAATAGTTTAGGGAGTAGGTAGGACATTGATGAAGGAAGGTAATCTTCTAGATGTCTATTGGAGAGAAGCAATTCATACTGTAGTCTACATTCTTAAAAAAGTTTAAGAAAGAGTGAATAGTTCAAAGACTCCCTATAAGTTATTGTATGGTAAACATCATACTATGAAATACTTTGAAGTTTTTGGAAGAAAGTGTTATATCAAAAGAGATGAAGAAAACTTAGGAAATGTTGATGCAAGAGTTGGTGAAGGAATCTCCCATGGATACTCTACAAGAAGCAAGGCCTACCTACATGCTACAACAAAAGATTGAAGAATATCAAGTTGAGAATGCAATTGTCAAAGTGGATAAAAAACCACATCAAAGTTTAGTAATATTAGAAGAATATGAATCTGATGAATCCCCCTACAGTGAATAAGAAAAGGCTGAAGATAAATGAAAAGAGTTGATAGTTGAAGAGGAAAAACCTCTAGAAAATAAATTTCCGAAGACCCCCAAGTATGTACAGAATAATCATTCAGAATATTGTATCATTGGAGATAGGAGAAAAGGTGTACTGACAAGAAGCAAAGCTACAATGATAGAGGAACAAGTAAATTTAAGTTTACTTTCTGAGGTGGAACCAAAAATAGTCACTGAGGCATGCAAATATGAGAACTAGGTCGAAGCAATGAAGGAAGAGTTAGAAAAGATATAGAGAAGAATCTAACTTGGGAATTGGTCCCTAGACAAAAAGAAAGAAAGAATGTGATTGGTACTAAGTGGGATATTCTAAAACAAGTTGAATGAAGATGGAAAAAATTTGAGAAACAAGGCTAGACTTGTGGGTAAGGGTTACTCATAGGTTGAAGGTATAGATTTTAAGGAAAATTTTGCTCCAATTGCAAGAATGGAAGCTATTGGATGTTTTTAGCTTCTACAACACACAAATATTTCAAAGTATATTAGATGGATTTGAAGTCTACATTCTTGAATGGTGAATTAGAAGAATAGGTATACATTAAACAACTGAAAGGTTTATAGTTTTTAGAAGATACAAATTTGGTTTACAAATTGAAGAAAGCATTGTATAAACTGAAGCACGCCCCTAGAACTTGGTATGCAAGGTTAGATAAGTACTTGTAGCAAGGATTTAGAAAAGGTACTAAAGATAGTAATCTATATTTCAAAGTTGAAGGTGAACAAATCTAAATTGTGGTAGTATATGTTGATGACATAATCTTTAGAGGAGACGAAGGTATGCCCAAAAGGTTTACTAAGGAAATGCATAAATAATTTGAGATGTCAATGTGTGGGGAGACATGAATTTCTTCCTTGGCTTGTAGATCAGTCAATCAAAGAAAGGTATATTCATATCGCAATCTAACTATGTTAAGTAAATGTTGAAGAATTTTGGAATGGATGACTCTAATTGGTATGTACTCCTATGGTTACTAGTTGTAAGTTTACCAAGAAAAATGAATATCCTAAGATAGATTAGACCAAGTATCAACCAATGATTGGTGGACTATTATACCTTACTTCTACTAGATTGGATATCATGCATTCAGTTTGTCTTGTTACTAGATTTCAAGAAGATCCTAGAGAATCTCATGTTGTAGTAGTGAAGAGGATATTCAAATATTTGAAGTGGGCTTTGGATTATGTTTTGTGGTATCCTTACTATATTGAATTCTGCTTGAGTGCATATAGAGATGCAGATTGGGTTGGATGTGCAAATGATAGGAAAAGTACAAGTGGTGGTGCTTTCTTTCTTTGAAGCAAGTTGGTATCATGGCTAAGTACAAAGTAGGATTTAGTGTCATTATCTATTCTAGAAAAATAATATATTGCAATAGTATCATGTTGTACATGGGTGTTCTGGATGAAACAAACATTGAAGGATATCAGAGTTGCATATGATGAACCTATTTTTATCATGTGTGGCAATATAAGTGCAATCAATATTTAAAAGAATCAGATAATGCATTCAAGGACAAAATATATCTCAATCTGATATCACTTCTTGAGAGAGAAGTTTATAGAGAATGAGGTGAAATTGGAGTATGTTCCTATAAAGGATCAAGTTAATGATATTTTCATAAAGGTTCTCCCAAAAGATGCTTCTGAGTATCTTTGGGAGAAGTTAGGGGTTATTTCCCCTCCTTTCAACAAGATGCATAAGTGTATGCATCTTTTCAGAAATGATTTCAAGATCTATTCTTTTTCCTAGACTGATGTTTAAGGCTACCTCTTAGGTAGAGTAGATAAAACTAGTTTCTAGATGGTGCAGTCAGGTGGAGCATATTGTGTGCCCATAAGGGGCAATGTGTAGGAAAGTGTGTGTAGAGGAATGAAAAAGAAGTTTTTAGCAGTACTGTCCTTTGAATCTTTGTTAAAGGAAGTGAGAGAAAAAGATGCAGAACAATGGAAAGATAGTAGTTCTTTCCCCTTGAATTTTGTCAAAGGGGGAGAGAAAAAAAATTCAATACAAAAAATAAAGTTTAGAGGGGATAAAATGATGATTTTTCCCTTTTTCATTAATGTCAAAGGAGGAGAGAGTTAAAGTGGTTGAAAATCCATAGGCAGAGAAAGAAAAACTTGTTAAAATACTTGTGTATGAGGGAGTGTATTTTCTAAGGACAAAAAGAGGAGAGTGACCTAGAATGGAGGTGTTGCTTCTGTTGCAGGAGGAGAAGTCTATGAAGAGTGGGGATGAAGAGTAGTCAAGGGAAGTATTGTTTATTGCAATATTACTATTGGTTTCTTTTGTTTTTTATGGTTTTTGAGAAAGCAAGTGTTGCCATCAATGACAAAGAGGGAGATTGTCAGAATTTTAGAGATGTTGAAAGCTTGAGTTATTTGTGAGTTGCTTGGGTGTTTTCATTGATTTCAACCCCTTGTATAAAGGTAGTTTTCAAATGCTAATGTATTGATGATGTTCCTGTAATTACTGGTATTGATGTCAACACATGTTGTTGTTGTCATTGATATCCTACTTTAGTGTAGTTACAGAGGTTGTTGGCCTGACTTGTGTTAAGGGAGATTTTTGATGTTGAAAAGTTTTGCACTATGTTGTGGTGTTGTTATCAATATTTTCATTGATGTATTTGATAATTATTGTTGATGTAGTTTTTTTTCTTGGTTTCTAAGTGCTTTTGAGAAAATTTGAATATAAAAGAGTTGAGTGTGAAAGAGTGGTGTTTAGTGTTTTTCTCTGCATTTCTTTGCGACTTAAGATATACTCATTTGGTTTAGACATGATGATCAGAGCTTTTAAGAGGTTTCACATCTACAGTTTTAGGTTTTGTATCATACTACAATGGAAGATGTGTTTCACAGTATGTTTGTATCTGCCTTCCCTTGAATTTTAGGTTCTAAGTTGTTTCATAAAGTTGTATGGTGCGTTGGATGTATGTTCTAGTATGTCTAGTTGCATAGAATAAAGGTGTTCTTGTGTTTCAATTGGTTCCAATAGTTGTGGGAAATATCCCGATGATGTGGAATATTCTGATATGTTATGAAGTGTTGTTGTGTGGTCCACGAGATGTTTCTAGACCTAGAGATGTGTTCTTGTTGTCACTTGTTAGTGTGAGTGTAGGTTTGGCCAACCTAGTTTGCTAGTTCTAATTGATAAGGATAATTATTGTTTGAGGAAGTGTTGAGAATAATTTTGGTGTAAATTTGATTCCTATCTAAGTAGTGGTGTGCTCTTCCTTCACTTCTTTCCACCCTAAAAATTTTTGATACCGACCTTTCTTATGTTGCACGGTTGAGGCGTATACATTTACTTTCGACCAACCTAATTGAAGTTGTTTTAGGTCATGAAGGGTATAAATGAAATGAGAATTGTTGTGTGGATTAATATTGGAGTGTATTATGTGAAAGATGAGAATGTCATCAAGTGTGAGCATTAATGCTAATGACTTCCAAATGCAGCAAGTAGAAGGTGTCTATATTTTAGTCTGTTTGATGAGTTGTTTATGCTTCAATGGAACTATACCTTGACCATATGAGAGATGCATTGTTAGCAGTTCAAATTGGTAGTGAGTCGCCCTTCTTCTATTCTTCTTTCTTTTGGATAGTGAGTCCTTTGGTAGTGAGCCCTTGGTAGTGAGCCTTATTGTATTCAGTGTTGCAATTCATATATTTGTGAGCTAATCCAAACCATTCTTTTTCCCCCCTTGGGTTTTCCACGTAAATCTAGTGTTCTTATGTGTTTGATTTGTTCACATTACTTCTTGACATGTTTACATTTTCTTAATGCATGTGTAAGTGTCAAATGGTTGACAACCGGAAAGATGCGGGGAGCAGGCCGCTGTGGGGTTTCGGCCCGGATCAGGCGACGACGGCGGTGAAGAGATCCCCAGGGCCCGAAGGTCAGATAGTCGGCAGGGTTCCGCTGTGAATGACGGTACAACCGTCACGGAGTTCCGGAGATGGAACTCCGGACGGCCGAGCCCGGAGGGTCCCAGGGCATGGCAAAGTTTAGGTCACGTTCAGATGGCCAAGGGAAACCCGGGACCCGGAGGGTAGGCGGTAGATGTGACGTTTCGGCCGCTGCAAGGCACTTGCTGCATGAAGGATTTTCGAACCGTCCACTGGTGAGGGCGAGGACCTCCTCGGAGCCCGAAGGGCGGGGCGCCAGCAAGGTTCCGCCGTGGATGACAGCAGAATTGTCACGGAGTTCCGGAGATGGAACTCTGGACGGCCGGGCCCGAAAGGCAGCGGGGCAGCGAGGATTTTGGCAAAGCGAGACGGCAACAGGAGGCCCGGAACGCAGAGCTCAGGAGGACGCAGCGTGCCAGCCACCGTGAGGTTTTCAATGTCGGCTCAATAGGCGGCGGCAAAAGCGGAGATCAGGCCCGGGGCATCTGAGTGCCCTGGGTGAAGAATAGCCGCGACCGAGGAAAGTCCCGAGTTGGTGGCAAGGGATATTACGATGGTTCAGCAGACTTTTAAAACATGGGTTGTGGGCGCAACTGGGTGTTCTTCAACTTTATGCAATTTAATTACTTGTTCAATTTTAACGAAATCCCCAAAATGACTAAAAACAACAGGACGGCAAACGGGAATAGCCTACCTCAGATACGCCAAGCAGGCAGATGCAGAATCCAGCGGGGATCGATAGAGCAATGCAGGCACGGATGATCATGACGACACCGATTGCAGTGGGCTCTAGATGTTGGCTTTATCAATTCGCTCAATTTTGCAAAGTGAAAATGAAACTGGAGGACCATACATTATATACCCTATCTACCATTAATGCAATCATTTATTGCAGGTACGGCCGCACCAAAAGGTTGGTGAAATTCAAATTAGGTCGGCGACGGCAGATGAGACCCCAAGGCCCGGAGGCTGGAGGGACGAGAGACGACGGTCGCCGCGAGAAATTGTGATGACTTTGTGACAGCGGCGACTGGATGCTCAGGGCCCGGCGGGCGGGAGGCCGTCGGGAGTTTGCCGCCAAAGAACTCGCGCTATATGGGAAACAACGGCGGCGGTCCCGAGATGGAAGTCCGGACACGGACTTCCGGAGCCCGGGGCCCGAAGGAGCAGAGGCCATCCGGGAAATCCCCAAAAACTTCCGAACAGAAGATGGCAAGGCGGGCTCTAGAGGGCGGAAATACGCCCGGGGAACGCCGCAAAGGGCGGCGAACGAAAGGGGGAAGCCCGATAAGGGAACCCCGGAGGCCCGGGCCCGGAGGGACCCAGGGCCGTCCAGGGCCAAACAATGCCAAAGGAACCCACGAGGCCCCGGAGGGCAGCAAAAACCAAAAGGGAGGCACAGTCGATTTTAAGATGAAACCTTAGAGCAACATCGACCATGCAGAACATTTAAAAAGAGGGGCACGCAAAACGAGGTGGCCCCGAAAGACCCGACAAGGCGAAAGAAAAGAGAGTCCCCATTCCAAACGGGGCTTGTGTGCTGAGGGCACAACACTATCCAATGAATATAATTTTAATATGTTTTGGTTTTGTTATGTATTTTTTTTTAAGTTTTATTAAACATAGGTTTTTCATTGAAAATGAATTTCTTTGTTCTTCACATGTGGAAAAATAGAAGATTATCAAAAAAAAAATTGAAAAATATGAGTGCACTAGATGTTGAAGTCCTTGATCCAATAAAAAATAAAATAAAATTTTTACATATACAAAAAAAGTTATGCGTTATATAGTCGCGCTGTGTCTGAATTGTAATTCGTTTGACTTTGAAACTTGATTAAGGAAAAAATATTCAATAAAAAACTATCTAACCAAGTGGAAGCACTAGCTATCAGAGTTACAAATTAAATTTGAAAGAATTAGAATTTTATCGTTCAGGGAAAAAAAGTTATGCGTTATACGGTGTGCGTCACTTTTTAAAAATGTTGTTTTCTGAAAAAAATCTATTTTCATGGGAGATGGAAAAAGAAGTGCAATTTGATTCCAAAAATTTTGAAAAAAATATTTTTAGAATCTAGAGACAAAATTTGATGAGACTCTAGTTTGCACCATCTTCAAATTCCTCATAGTTTAGCTGCTATAGGTGCCCGAATGTGAAGATTTAGTTAAAAATAATAATTTTAGTGTCTAGTTTGGCCAAAAATTGTAAACCACTATTATGGGATCACCCTACAACAGGTGAGAAGAGTAAGTTTCTTAAGATTGAAAAGTACGATGGCATTCTTGTGAAGTTTGGTGATGATACATCTACAAATATCTTTGATGGAAAGCATAAAATAGATGATGTTTCTTATTTCAAGCATCTCTGACATAATCTTCTAAGTGTAGGACAAATATGTAGTAGGGGATATAATCTTGTATTTCAAAATGGTGGTTGTGTAATCAAAAAAGGAATCTTTGGTGCTCTGACTTCTGCTGAAACAAGGAAAAAAGGTAATGTCTATCAACTAAAATGTAGTTCTGCAAAGCTCTTTATGTCTCAAACTAATGAAAGTTAGCTATGGCATAGAAGAACATGTCACATTAATTTTGATAGCCTAGTGAAGATCAATTCTATTATTGTTGTAAGATATTTACCAAAGATTACAAATCCTATCAATGCAAGCTACATAGAATGTCAAGTTGGAAATCAAACAAAGAAAATATTCATGAAAAAAGAATACTTAACCACAGATCCATTGGAGTTAGTAAATACAGATCTTTGTGGACCTACCAGAATTAGAAGGTTATGTGGAGACAAGTATTTCATGTTATTAATTGATGATTATTCTAGAATGGCTTGGGTTACATTTCTCAAAGAAAAATCAGAAGCTCTAGAAATGTTTAAATCATTTAAGGCTATGGCTAAGAATTAAATGAATCTAAAAATAAAATGTTTGAGACCTCATAGAGGTGGTGAGTTTACTTCAAATGAGTTTAACAATTTTTATGAAGATCATGAAATAAGAAGCCATTTATCAACCCCTAGAACTCCTCAGAAGAAGGGAGTTATGGAAATGAAAAATGGAATTGTTTAGGAAGCAGGTAGGACATTGATGAAGGAAGGTAATCTTCTAGATGTCTATTGGAGAGAAGAAATTCATACTGTAGTCTACATTCTTAACAAAGGTCAAGAAAGAGTGAATAGTTCAAAGACTCCCTATGAGTTATGGTATGGTAAACATCGTACTCTAAGATATTTTGAGGTTTTTGGAAGAAAGTGTTATATCAAAAGAGATGAAGAAAAATAAGGAAATGTTGATGAAAGATCTGGTGAAGGAATCTCCCATGGATACTCTACAAGAAGCAAGGCCTACCTACATGCTACAACAAAAGATTGAAGAATATTGTTGAGAGTGCAAGTGTCGAAGTGGATAAAAAAGCACATCAAAGTTTAGTAGTAATAGAAGAATATGAATCTGATGAATCCCCCTACAACGAATAAGAAAAGGCTGAAGATAAATGAAAAGAGTTGATTGTTGAAGAGGAAAAATCTCTAGAAAATAAATTTCCCTAGACCCCCAAGTATGTACAGAATAATCATTCAGAATATTGTATCATTGGAGATAGGAGAAAAGGTGTACTAACAAGAAGCGAAGCTACAATGATAGAGGAACAAGTAAATTTAAGTTTACTTTCTGAGGTGGAACCAAAAATAGTCACTGAGGCATGCAAATATGAGAACTGGGTCGAAGCAATGAAGGAAGAGTTAGAAAAGATTTAGAGAAGAATTTAACTTGGGAATTGGTCCCAAGACAAAAAAAAAAGAAAGAATTTGATTGGTACTAAGTGGGATATTCTAAAACAAGTTGAATGAAGATGGAAAAAATTTGAGAAACAAGGCTAGACTTGTGGGTAAGGGTTACTCATAGGTTGAAGGTATAGATTTTGAGGAAAATTTTGCTCCGATTGCAAGAATGGAAGCTATTGGATGTTTTTAGCTTTTACAACACACAAATATTTCAAAGTATATTAGATGGATTTGAAGTCTACATTCTTGAATGGTGAATTAGAAGAATAGGTATACATTAAACAACCGAAAGGTTTTTAGTTGTTAGAAGATACAAATTTGGTTTACAAATTGAAGAAAGCATTGTATAAACTGAAGCACGCCCCTAGAACTTGGTATGCAAGGTTAGATAAGTACTTGTAGCAAGGATTTAGAAAAGGTACTATAGATAGCAATCTGTATTTCAAAGTTGAAGGTGAACAAATCTAAATTGTGGTAGTATATGTTGATGACATAATCTTTAGAGGAGACGAAGGTATGTCCAAACGGTTTACTAAGGAAATGTATAAATAATTTGAGATGTCAATGTGTGGGGAGACATGAATTTCTTCCTTGGCTTGTAGATCAGTCAATCAAAGAAAGGTATATTCATATCACAATCTAACTATGTTAAGTAAATGTTGAAGAATTTTGGAATGGACGACTCTAATTGGTATGTACTCCTATGGTTACTAGTTGTAAGTTTACCAAGAAAAATGAATATCCTAAGATAGATCAGACCAAGTAAAAATCAATGATTGGTGGACTATTATACCTTACTTCTACTAGATTGGATATCATGCATTCAGTTTGTCTTGTTACTAGATTTCAAGAAGATCCTAGAGAATCTCATGTTGTAGTAGTGAAGAGGATATTCAAATATTTGAAGTGGGCTTTGGATTATGGTTTGTGTTATCCTTACAATATTGAATTCTTCTTGAGTGCATATAGAGATGCAGATTGGGTTGGATGTGCAAATGATAGGAAAAGTACAAGTGGTGGTGCTTTCTTTCTTTGAAGCAAGTTGGTATCATGCTTAAGTACAAAGTAGGATTTAGTGTCATTATCTATTCTAGAAAAATAATATATTGCAATGGTATCATGTTGTACATGGGTGTTGTGGATGAAACAAACATTGAAGGATATCAGAGTTGCATATGATGAACCTATTTTTATCATGTGTGGCAATATAAGTGCAATCAATATTTCAAAGAATCAGATAATGCATTCAAGGACAAAATATATCTCAATCTGATATCACTTCTTGAGAGAGTAAGTTATAGAGAATGAGGTGAAGCTGGAGTATGTTCATATAAAGGATCAGGTTAATGATATTTTCATAAAGGTTCTCCCAAAAGATGCTTCTGAGTATCTTTGGGAGAAGTTAGGGGTTATTTCCCCTCCATTCAACAAGATGCATAAGTGTATGCATCTTTTCAGAAATGATTTCAAGATCTATTCTTTTTCCTAGACTGATATTTAAGGATACCTCTTAGGCGGAGTAGGTAGTACTGGTTTCTAGATGGTGCAGTCAGGTGGAGCATATTGTGTGCCCATAAGGGGCAATGTGTAGGAAAGTGTGTGTAGAGGAATGAAAAAGAAGATTTTAGCAGTACTGTCCTTTGAATCTTTGTTAAAGGAAGGTAGAGAAAAAGATGCAGAACAATGGAAAGAGAGAGCAATTCTTTCCCCTTGAATGTTGTCAAAGGGGGAGAGAAAAAGAGTTCAATACAAAAAATAAAGTTTAGAGGGGATAAAATGATGATTTTTCCATTTTTCATTAATGTCAAAGGAGGAGAGAGTTAAAGTGGTTGAAAATCCATAGGAGGAGAAAGAAAAACTTGTTAAAATACTTGTGTATGAGGGAGTGTATTGTCTAAGGACAAAAAGAGGAGAGTGACCTAGAATGCAGGTGTTGCTTCTGTTGCAGGAGGAGAAGTATGTGAAGAGTGGGGATGAGGAGTAGTCAAGGGAAGTATTGTTTATTGCAATATTACTATTGGTTTCTTTTGTTTTTTATGGTTTTTGAGAGAGCAAGTGTTGCCATCAATGACAAAGAGGGAGATTGTCAAAATTTCAAAGATGTTGAAAGCTTGAGTTATTTGTGAGTTGCTTGGGTGTTTTCATTGATTTCAACCCCTTGTATAAAGGTAGTTTTCAAATGCTAATGTATTGATGATGTTCCTGGAATTACTGGTATTGATGTCAACACATGTTGTTGTTGTCATTGATATCCTACTTTAGTGTAGTTACAAAGGTTGTTGGCCTGACTTGTGTTAAGGGAGATTTTTGATGTTGAAAAGTGTTGCACTATGTTGTGGTGTTGTCATCAATATTTTCATTGATGTATGTGATAATTATTGTTGATGTAGTTTTTTTTCTTGGTTTCCAAGTGCTTTTGAGAAAATTTGAATATAAAAGAGTTCAGTGTGAAAGAGTGGTGTTAAGTGTTTTTCTCCGCATTTCTTTGTGACTGAAGATATACTCATTTGGTTTAGACATGATGATCAGAGCTTTTTAGAGGTTTCATATCTACAGTTTTAGGTTTTGTATCATACTACAATGGAAGATGTGTTTCACAGTATGTTTGTATCTGCCTTCCCTTGAATTTTAGGTTCTAAGTTGTTTCATAAGGTTGTCTAGTGCGTTGGATGTATGTTCCAGTATGTCTAGTTGCATAGAATAAAGGTGTTCTTGTGTTTCAAGTGGTTCCAATAGCTGTGGAAAATATCCTGATGATGTGGAATATTCTGATATGTTATGAAGTGTTGTTGTGTGGTCCACGAGATGTTTCTAGACCTAGAGATGTGTTCTTGTTGTCACTTGTTAGTGTTAGTGTAGGTTTGGCCAACCTAGTTTGCTAGTTCTAATTGATAAGGATAATTATTGTTTGAGGAAGTGTTGAGAATAATTTTGGTGTAAATTTGATTCCTATCTAAGTAGTGGTGTGCTCTTCCTTCACTTCTTTCCACCCTAAGAGTTTCTGATACTGACCTTTCTTACGTTGCACGGTTGAGGCGTATACATTTCCTTTTGGCCAACCTAATTGAAGTTGTTTTAGGTCATGAAGGGTATAAATGAAATGAGAATTGTTGTGTGGATTAATATTGGAGTGTGTAATGTGAAAGATGAGAATTTGATCAAGTGTGAGCATTAATGCTAATGACTTCCAAATGCAACAAGTAGAAGGTGTCTATATTTTAGTCTGTTTGATGAGTTGTTTATGCTTCAATGGAACTATACCTTGACCGTATGAGAGATGCATTGTTAGCAGTTCAAATTGGTAGTGAGTCACCCTTCTTCTATTCTTCTTTCTTTTGGATAGTGAGTCCTTTGGTAGTGAGCCCTTGGCAGTGAGCCTTATTGTATTCAGTGTTGCAGTTCATATATTAGTGAGCTAATCCAAACCATTCTTTTTCCCCCTTGGGTTTTCCACGTAAATCTGGTGTTCTTATGTGTTTGATGTGTTCACATTACTTCTTGACATGTTTACATTTTTTTAATGCATGTGTAAGTGTCAAATGGTTGATTAGGGCTTGAAATTGAGGGTTTGAGTGTTTTAAATTATACAACTAATTCATCCCCACTTTTCATTGTCACATGCATGTAACAATTTAAGCATGCTTAAGAATGTGAAATTCTATTATTTAGTTAACTAATTGATCTCATTTAATTAATTAGTTGAGTGAAATTTGGGGGAATCTTAAATAGTTATATTTAATTAATATTTTAAGGATATAAATGTGAATGGTGAACTTAATTTAAGTAAATATGTAATTTCTTCAATTAAGGGTGGACTATAGAAGTAGGCGGAATAAATGAGAAATATATTAAATAATTTATTTGAATTTATTCAATTAATTCTACAAGAGGATAAAATTGGGTGTGGCTAGGATCTCAATTATTTA
Organism: Sequoia sempervirens; assembly: GCA_007258455.2. Taxonomy (NCBI): domain Eukaryota; kingdom Viridiplantae; phylum Streptophyta; class Pinopsida; order Cupressales; family Cupressaceae; genus Sequoia; species Sequoia sempervirens. The sequence continues at coordinate 26,887 of VDFB02193578.1, forward strand.
GGCATCTACACCCTATATTAGTGATGAAATAACTAAGTAATAAATATGTATACATCCACATATGTATAATTGTGTGCACAGATACATGGGTGTGTATGAACATGTGTACACAAATGTATATATACAAATGTATGCGTGTGTGATTATGTATCATAAATAATTTTTATTTAAAATTTTGGAATATCAATAATGCAATTTTTAGGAAGTAAATAGAATGAATTAGTTTACTTATCTCTATAAATAAAATAAATATTAAAAAATAAATATAGTTTCATAGTACAAATTTCCTATCTCAATATAGGAAAATAATATAGCCTATTAGTACTTTTCCTTAGTATTAGGAAAACCTGTTGGATTCAAAATATGTCATTAATTTATAACTATTCCTAGATGTCACTTTAGAATAATTAGATTAAAGACCTTTATTCTTTTTATGAAAATATTGGCAAGAGGGTAAATTTCCTAGGACGTGAAAATTAATATAGATACATTTTTTGTAATTATACTTGAATGTGATAACTTGATATAAAATTATGTATATTGAATAACTTTAAACAACATCACATAGGAATAGCTCATGTAGAATGTGTATTGTGCTGGATCATGGTGAGAAACAAATGGGAAAGATTCAATAATATTTAGGTTTTACTCAACACAAGTAAATGCCAATTTCAATACAAAGAATGAATGCACATACATGGGGGTTATAGTATGCATAATAAATGTGAAACATGTGGGCATATGTGAAAAGATGGACAAGAAAAAATCAAATTTACAAGAATATGTTGTAATAGAACCAGAAAAAGATAGAAAGATGAATCCATTTTAAACATGATTGTTCAATTTGTGTACATGTAATTAAATTTAAAATACAAACAAAATTAAATAATAATTAGGATTCAAATAGAAAAACTTCACCATTACTACATGAAACTATACAAATAAACATGTATATATTTATAAAAACTAGAATAATATATATTATAATATGTGCAAGATTATGGTTTAAACATAGATTTTGTATGTTTAGAGGAAAAAGTACAAGCTTGCACATATGTACCTAATGGACTGTGGAAATATCATACCAACTATTTATTAGAATAGACCTGTAAAAGCATATTGATTCATTCATCTAATAATTTTAGTCTTTATTACATGTATAAGCTCTATCTAATGCATACATTTTACACATATCTTCCCTTGTCAAAAACTCTATCATAATTTGATCATAAATTTATTAGAAATTTTAAATTTCTCATTCTTATTTTTTAGAGTTTTCGTTTGATAAAAAGTATTTATATCAACCAAAACTAGATCCACCATTAGTTGTAAAACAAACTTGTAATTACCTAATATATAGTTATATATCAACATAAGTACACGATGTGTTTGTGTGCGTGATTATATATCATAAATAATTTTTATTTGGAATTTGGAAAGCAAGTGGGTTTCGTTTGATTCTATCATAAATTTTTCCAATTGTTATTACAAAAGTACTAAAAATATATGTTGTAGTAATTTGTAATCAACCACAAGATAATGCTCATATAAACAAGTTGCCAGGAAACCTTTAATCTATACATTTCTACTTGAATTTCTAGTAACTATAACTAATCAAGACCATAGAGGGATATGGATTTTTATCGCATAAACCTCGAGAATAGGAGAATTGATTATTGGATGTGGCAGTGACGCATCTTTTAGTACTATTTGAATTTGAGTACTTTAAACTTTTTAGTTGTATATTCTACGAAAATATGCAGACGATGGATCCAAAATATTACATAAACTGCAAGCGAATCCTCATTTGGTGCATTAAATTTATTGTAAACTAAAATATTTCTTGAAAATAAATTAATCTCAATGAAATAATTCTATAAATACTAAATAATGTTTGTTTTTCCTCGATAAGTTATAAAATTTCATTCAAATTAAAATTATTTAATGAAAAATTTGTGCAAAGTTTTTCTTGATAATTTATAAAATTATATTAAAAATGAAATAATTTTATTGAAGAATTAAAGCATAATTTAATCAATATATAAAATTGAATAAGAGGACGGCTTAAATTTCTTTTCCTCAATAGGTACATCTGCACTTGTCGACCATACTTAAACGAACGCCTTGTAGCCTTCGCTGCTCCCATATGGCGGAGATCAGGTTGACAGGCTTTTGACATAAGCCTACGGAATGACCCCTTTATCGTGGATGATGGAGATCCATTAAAATACCTTTCCAATAGTCGGCTATTGAAAAACGTGTTAAAACACCTTTTCGTCGACATATAAGTGTTTAGGAGATGACGTCGAGGTGACGACAGACCATCACAGCGAAATTCTAATGGAAGAATGAAAATGCCGTTTTCTTTATTGATTGTCGAAATGGTTTATTCTCTGGGATTCAGTAAGAGAAAAACACGTGCGTCTATTGGCTTCGGATTGCCCTTTTAATTTAGAGATAAGAAGAAAGGTGGTCGAAACAAAAATAATATAATAACGGTAGCGTTTGCTTTTTTATCTCAACGTTATTACTCAAATTTGAGTAGGAATTTTATTGAGCTTCGGCTGCCTTCAGCAGCTTGCAGACGCAGACCGACATCATCAGAGAATTCCAAACGCCCGGACAGCAAGATTGAAGTTGACCATTATCGCGATCTGCAGTAGGTGGAGAAGATAGCTGCAGGTTGCGCTTCACATGCGGCGGAGATTAGTAAACACAGCGCAAGGCGTTCGAATTCGGTAAAATCGTTACAGCGCGGGAGAAGTTTAAAACGTTCGATAAGAATCAGCTTAATGTCGTCTGCAAACGCAACCAGAGCGCCGTGGGATTATCAATATGACATTCGAGTCAACTGCAGGAAGGACGAACAAGAAAGTAAATCACGAAAGGCATCGCATGGCTGTTCTTGTTCCTGACACGAGATAAGCCAGGCCACCGATTAATCCTATCCTGTGCCATTTGACTTCCTATGTGCAGAAGCCTATAAATGCCCATCAAATCATGAGGCTTTCGTCATCAATCTCGCACTTAATAAAGAGTGTTAGTTTGAGAGAGAGCCATAATGAAAATGCCGTCTGGAATTCGGTATTTCTGGCTTATGATGCTTGTGATGTTAAGCATCTGGTCGTGGGACGCAGCCGGGCAACTGGCAGTGAAGCTGGGAAGATGGAATCTTCTGGTAGAGAAGGGCGGCGTCTCGGCTATGCACATGACCACCACGTACAAAAACACGGTGGTGATGTTCGATCGGACCAACTTCGGCCCGTCGCAGCTCCTGCTGGATAATGGGCGCTGCCGTGACAACCCGCAGGACCAGGCCCTGACCCACGACTGCTGGGCTCACTCCATCGAATACAACATAGCCACCAACACCATCAGGCCGCTCATGATCTTCACCGACACCTGGTGCTCCTCCGGAGCCTTTGCCGCCAACGGGACCCTCGTTCATACGGGCGGGTGGCGGGACGGAGCCACAGATATCCGGTACTTCGTTCCTTGCTCCGACGCCTCCTGCGACTGGGATAATTCTGAGCCTGTTAAGCTTCTCGCGAACCGGTGGTACGCCGCGAACCAGATCCTGCCCGACAACCGCATCATCGTGGTGGGAGGCACCGGCGTGTTTAACTACGAGTTCGTTCCCAGGCGGCCGGGTGAGGGAACGTACAACCTGCCCTTCCTCACCCAAACCCGAACCAGCTCGACGGTCGAGAACAACCTGTATCCGTTCCTCCATCTCTCCTCCGACGGAAATCTCTTTATCTTCGCCAACAGGGACTCCATTCTCCTCGACTACAAGAACAACGTGGTGTTGAAAACATTTCCCAGAATTCCGGGCGACGGCCCACGGAACTACCCTTCCACGGGCTCTTCCGTGATGCTGCCGCTCTCTGCCTCCGATGGGTTTAGCAAGGTGGAAATCCTCGTCTGCGGTGGCTGCCCCGACGGTGGATTCGCCGCCGCCAAAGCCGGTAATTTCACGCCCGCCCTACGCAGCTGCGGAAGAATGGTCATCACGGACGCCAATCCTTCGTGGAGCATGGAAGACATGCCCGGGCCAAGAACCATGTCGGACATGCTCATTCTCCCCAACGGCGAAATTCTAATCATAAACGGAGCTGCCAAAGGTGTGGCCGGGTGGGACATGGCCAACACGCCCGTCTTCACGCCCTACCTCTACAGACACAGTCTACCCGCCGCGCAGCAGCGTTTCTACGTTCTGGCGGCCACCGGTATCGCGAGAATGTACCATTCCACTGCCAACGTCTTGCCCGACGGGAGAGTTATGGCAGGCGGCTCCAACCCACACTTCAATTACGTTTTCACGGGAACGCAATTCCCAACGGAGCTCCGTTTGGATGCGTACAGCCCTTATTATTTGGAGAGCGTCTATGCCGTCCTCCGCCCGCAGATAACCGCCATGCCTTCCTCCTCCAATATTGCCTACGGCGCCACCTTCACGGTCACCTTCTCAGTTGCATTCGGTCTGACGAGTAGCAACGTGGTAAAGTTTAACGCGTACGCTCCGCCCTTCACAACTCACACCACATCCATGGGCCAGAGGATGCTCTCCCTCTCCGCATCCACACCGGTAGCGGCTCCAAACTCTACCACAGTTTATTCTGCGACAGTAACCGCTCCCCCGACGGCTGTGGCTGCTCCTCCTGGATATTACATGTTTTTCGTCGTTAACGGCGAAATTCCCAGCAAAGGCCAGTGGGTTCACTTCTCCTAACATCGCTAAGGAGTCGAATATGGTATTCCGGTCTGTAATAACACTGCAATTACGCACGTTGTTTCATACATTGCGAAAATGGCATGCATTGCAACTTCAATAAAAATGATCGTCGATAACAACTCTTATGTGAATGCGCTTGATAATCCTACCACAATCCTATATGTCCTCCTTGATTTCGAATGCCTTTAAATACCTTACTATACAACATAAATGTTTATATTTTGATTTGGCATTTCAAAATTTAAGCGGTTTAGACTTGTGATTGCAGAAACAATTAAAGTTAAATCTACACATGTGAATCTGGTCCAAGGTGGCGAGTGGAGATATAAGGATCAAAATATATTTGTAATGATGAGTGATGGTGGGATTATTTGAATTCGCCTCAAGAATACTTCACTTGTATACTTGTTATCTTTATTCAAAGCAGACCCAAAGCATAAGGTAAAAGTGTATGGCTATGATATTTTCACCATTAAAGTAAGAGCATCGTGTATTACTATGCATAGATCTATTAGCTCTTATCTTTGAAATATATTTTTGTGAAGAATAAGAATCAGACATTTATATAGTGTTGTCTATCATAAATTATTTATAATAGTAAAATAGCTTCTCAAGATTAATATCTTTATGTAAATTTTAAAATACATGCATTTCTAATATGTAAGTTACTTTTACTTTACACAAATGTACTATAGTAAAATAATTAAATCGGCATAGTTATTTATAAATTGTAGAATCAAGGCCTAAGCCTAACTATTTAGAGAACCAAATGAAAAAAATAAAATTGATAAATAAATTTGCATAGCTCTAGGTCTAATGTTAATTTAATTCTGTCGAGTGTTGTAATTTGGTATATATCACTCTAGAAAGTAATGATCTATTAGGTGACCACCTCAAGACTAAGAAAATTATTGTCAAAATTTTGCTTATCTGATTGTAGAATAGATCTCCACTATTTAGAAAAAATACACTATGCA
>VDFB02193580.1:0-13535 GCA_007258455.2 Sequoia sempervirens
CCTTAGCTTCCCAGGAACAGGTTACTATGATGGCATCCATTCCTCCAACTGAGCATCAGTCTCCCAGGTCTTCTCCTCGATGGGATGAGGAGAGTGCATCATAGCCATGTTCTTTATTTATCTTGCTTTTAGACATTTCAGACACATGTTATGACATTCATATTTTGACCATTGAGTCTGTGAGCTCGTATTTTTGGGATATCTCATGACTCTATCCTATCACATGATTTTTGAGCTGATATATATGATGCAATTTTGATGCAGCCTATACATGTGTTATGTGATGTGATTTTATTTATGCATTATGATATATGTTTATGTGATGGTTATTATCATGATGTAGTTATGATTATCGGGTGATTCCTATATGACTTATGCCTTTATGATTCCTATGATGATGATGATGGTGTTTATTTATATGTCATGTCCTAAATGCATTTATGATGATTACTTATGATTTGATGCCATGATAAATGTAATGCTTATGTATGTGCCTTAGAGATGTTATGCCTTGGATGATGATTTCATTTATTTGAATGGATGCCATGTTTATGATGATGTTCATGTATGATCATTTATGCATGATGCAATATGAGATGCAATTTTTATGCAAATGATGTATGTGTGGAACTAATGCAATGCCTATGTGATCATGTATGCACTTATGTTTTTGTATTTCATAGGATATTATCATGAAATTGGTGAGACAAAAGGACAAGACAAAAGGAGATGAATGTTAGAACAGAGACCAAATCCTTCAACATATTAGCATAGGACTTTAATAATTATTGCTCTTAATCATCATTGGGTGAATTATTGTAATGGCCAAAAAACACCATGATATGACATAGATCGATGGTGTGCAAGGTCGTACCATCACATAAGACAAATAGTCACATACAAGGATGATCATGACTCATACTAAGAGCGTACTTGTACTAGTATTTTTGTCATAACCAACCACAAGCAACAAAGACAAGAAAGACAAGTCATGAAACGTTGTCGCTCCTCTAAATCTTGTGGTCAGGACATCCTTGAGGAACTAGCAACATTACTTCCTAAAAGAAAAAATAAGACAATCACCATGATACATCACTGCTTCTCTAAATCTCATTATGAGGATATAGCTAAGAAACTAGTAACATGAGGAAAGAATCAAAAGACAACACAAGAGAACCATCTTGATATGTCGCTGCTTCTCTAAATCCTTTTTTAGGACATCACTGAGAAACTAGTAACATGATGAAAGATCAAAAAGACAAAATGCCAAGTGTTTTCCAAGTGTTGGATGTCAAGATATCAGGTTTGATGATGTTGAGTGCCAAAGGTGTCAGATTTGTTGAATTCCAAGATTGTCAAATGCTACCAAATGTCAAAGATGTCAAATTCAAGAAGGACACATCCCGATATAGCGTCGATGTCAAGAGGATCTATCCTCAAATGTCAAGAGGATCCCCCAAAATGCTAGATGATAGTGACGATACCTAGGAAGGACACATCCTAAGGTATAAATAAATGATGAAGGTAATCCTACAGAAGGACACATCTAAAGAATGACCAAGAGTTGATTGTATGATTGATTTTGATTGAGTTTGACTTGTTTTGATTGAAATTGACTAAGTTTGATAGAGTTTTTCTACATGTCGATGTTAACATGCTGATTTGCATGACATGTTTATTAAAGTATTGCCAAAGTTTGTTTCGCTTGTTTCAAAATGACCTATTTGGCTTGAAGACTTTTAACGTGTGTGCCAGTGTAGTGTCATGAACCCTAATGCTGCCCGACCCTATGGTGAGGCTAGCAGGGGCTCATCGACGGTCACTTACCTATGTCATACACTTAGAGACCTCATAGTTCGACATGAACAATGACTTTGTCTCAATGGCCAAAACTTTAGCCATCATTTTATTTTGACCGACCTAAGAGGACTGACCTAATGTCTAAGGGGCTCATCGATAGATGGCCTTGCCTACATAGAAAATGCGTAGAGACAATGTAGTTCGAACAAATGACAAGGATTGACTGATTTGACAGACTTGACAAGAAATGACTTTGTTTTTGTGTTTTTGAGATATTAAAATTTTATTGGATTTCTTTAGGACATTTTCAATTTTTAGGTCTTTTTTTAGGACATTTATGATTTATGATTTATAGTTCCTTTTTTAGGACTTTTTATGATTTTTAGGGTTTTTTTCAAGACTTTTTATGATTTTTATGATTTTTTCAAGACTTTGTCAATTGTTGAGACCATGTGTAATACTCACTACAGTCACATGATGAAATTTTCCTCCTAGGTAGGTCCAGGACTAGCCAATTAGATAGATGCAAAAAGGACATGCACAGGTGACGAACGGGTGATATGTAGGACTTGATGTCAATGCGTTATTGGCCATGGGAGGACATGAAGTAGTGCTTTGTAGCAGGAGAGTGTCAAATTGGTGGATAAGTGATTGTTGTGGCCATGGATTAAAGGCTGAGATAAGTGGCCATTAGATGGCGGAAGAAAAGACTAACTACACATGGCACCCATATTTTGCGGGGTTTCTATGGTACTTATCCAAAGTGCACATTTTACGAGGTTTTCACTTTTTTGGATGAATTATTTCTCTTTACTAGTTTGTCATTTTAAAAAATTTGGTGTCACCAAGATGCCCATTTGCCAGGTTTTCATTAGGGTGATGATTTTTTTACATTTTTCACATTTTTTGTATTTTTTAAGGTTTTTGGCTCGACTTTCTAATGCTATGCATAGAACTTGCAAAGATGTAGACTATTAATGGGCTCCATCAATTGTTCACCATCTAGAGTAGCCAGCTAATATGCTCCAGAACAAGAGAATATAATGATGTAAGGACCTAGCTAATTAGGTTAGAACTTGCTAGGTTTCTCTTTGTCAGCTTGATTTTTAGGATTCTACATGAGGAATAAATCACCAATGTCAAATTTCTTGACCATGACTTTCTTGTTATAATTGTGACAATGCCTATTTTGATATGCATATAAATGGTTTAGGGAATTATTTCTTCTCTCATCTAGCATCTCCAGCTCATGTAGTTGTGACTGTCTGTATTCTTCATCATCTATCAGACACTTCAGGGAGACTCGCAAGGATGGGATTTCGAACTCAATGGGAAATATGGCTTCAGCTCCAAAGACCAGGGTGAATGGAGTGGCTCTTGTAGGTGTGTGGATACTAGTGTGGTAAGCCCACAGAGTAGGGTTAAGTTGGATGTGCTAGTCACAACCAACATCATTGATAGTCTTTTTGAGGATTTTAAGGATGGTTTTATTGGATTCCTCAACTTGATGATTTCCTTGTAGGTAATATGGCATGGAAAAATGATGTTGGATGTGAAATTTCTCACATAACTCATGAACATCTTGATTTTTGAATGGATGTATGTTGTCAGTGATGATGGATTGCGAAATACCATACTAGAAAATGATGTTGTTGAGGATAAATTTAGAATTTTTTTTGCTGGTTATGTATGTAAGGGGGATGGCTTCAATCCACTTAGTAAAATATTCAATGGTGGTGATAATGAATTTGTGGCCATTAGTGGATGTAGGGTGGATCTTTCCTATGAGGTTGAGTCCCCACTATGTGAAGGGCCATGGAGATGTGATCAGCCGAAGTTCCTATGTTGGAGCATGAATTAAATCACTATGTATCTAACATTGGTGACAAGTCTTGACAAACTCTAGTGCATCTTTCTCAATGGTTGGCCATTAATACCAAAGTCTCGTTATCTTTTTGGGAAATGTAGGACCACTCGAATGAGACCCGCATATACCCTCATGTACTTTATGTAAGGTTGTGTGTGCTTCATTAGCGTCGAGACATCGAAGAAGGGTGTTATCAAAGCTACGACAGTAAAGGGTGTCATTGAAAATGGTATATCAGGCAACTTTTTAGATAAAGGACTTCCTCTGGTTGTTGAATAGGTTGGGCGGAAGGGTTAGGGACTTGAGGTAATCATAAATTTCTTGATACGAGAGAGAATCAGGACCAACAAGCTCACATACCATCTATGATTCTAGGATATCATATGCAAGGACCAACAACTATTCTACCAAGAACTCAAATTGTGGCACATTACTTGGGATGTCTAAAAGAGAGCCAATTGTAGCCATTGCATTTTCTGCCTTGTTCTGTGCTCTCAGAACTTGTTCAAAATTCAACATGTGAAAATACGTTTGGAGGCTCAAAAAAATTCATTTGTAAGGCATTAATTTCTCATCCTTAGTGTCATATTCGTCATTGACTTGGTTGATGACGAGCTGAGAGTCTCCATAAATGTCAAGTGTTATGATCTTCCATTTTATTTCCATTCTAAGTCCTGTCACAAGTGCCTCACATTCTGCAATATTATTTGAGCATGGGAAAGCAATGCAGAATGACTTGGGGATAGAGTCTCCTTGCAGGGTGATAAAAAAATTCCCGCCCCCAATTCATGACTAGTATGGGACCCATCAAAATATAGTCTCCATGGTGACTTAGGATTTGTATGAAATATGGACTCATATGGAAAGTTTTCCACTAACGGATGATCACTTTGTATAGGTGCCTTCGCTAGTTGGTCTGCTGTCACTTTTCCTTTTATGGCTTTTCTTTCCACATATTGAATTCCATATTCACTCAAGATCATGACCCATTTTTCTAGACATCCTATCAGTGCTACGCAACTCAAGAGATATTTCAGGGGGTCAATTTTCACTACCAATTGTGTCTTGTGACTCAACATATAGTGTCTTAGATTTTGAGCAACAAAGACAATTGCTAGGTAAGCATGTTCAATGGCAGTATAATTTAACTCATATCCAACTAGTTTCTGACTGCTGTAATATATGGCCCTTTCTTTTTCTTCATGGTCATTATGTGCCAATAATGTCCCCAGTGTTGAAGTTGTTGTAGAAACATATAGGATTAAAGGTTTCTCTTTGATAGGTGGTAATAAAATAGGTGGTGACAAGAGATAATCTTTTATTAGTTGAAAAGCTTCCTGACATTTATCTATCCACACAAATGGGATACCCTTGCATAGAAGATATTGGAATGGTTGATATTTGTCAGCCAATTGTGCTATGAAGCATCTGATGGATTGTAACATGCCTTATAGTGTCTTGAGTTCATTGATCCCTTTTGGAGGAGGCATTTGTAGTATTTCTTTCACCTTGGCTGGATCAACTTCAATGCCTCTTCGAGAAACTATGTATCCCAAAATCTTGCTAGATGTTACACCAAAGACACATTTCTTTGAATTCAAATAGACCTTGTATTCCTCCAATCTCTTGAAGATTTTTTCCAACACATTCAAATGGCCTTTTCTTGTCAAAGATTTAGCCAAAAGGTCATCTACATAATCTTCCATTATCTTGTGCATCATGTCATGAAAGATCATTGTCATTGTTCTCTGATATGTGGCGCCCACATTTTTAAGACCAAAAGGCATGAAATTCCAATAGTATGTACCCCAAGGACAAGTGAATGTTGTTTTATGTTGATCTTCAGTGAAATATGAATCTGATTATAGCCTGAGAAACTGTCCATAAGGGAAAGCATCTCGTATCATGTCGTGAGGTTAACTATGATATCTATGTTTGGCAATGGAAAGTCATATTTTGGACATGCTTTGTTTAAGTCTCTATAGTCTATGTAGATGTGGATCTGACCATTTGGCTTTGTTACTGGTACAAGATTAGATATCTATTCGACATAATTGATAGACCATATGAATCCTGCATCTACTAGTTTCTTGAGTTCAACCTTGACTAACAAAGTAATCTGAGGATGCATTTTGTGCAACTTCTATTTTACTGGTTTAGCGTCTGAAAGTAGAGGTAAATGGTGTAAAAATAGTTTTGGATCCAACCCAGGCATATTGACATATGACCATGCAAAATTGAATTTTCACTCTACAAAGAATTTATGGAACTCAGGTTTCTCTTCTTCCATCAGGGATGCTGCAAAGAGTACCATTTTGGTATCTTTTGTTGTTGATATGTTAACTTCTATGGTATCCTCTATAAGCATTGCAAATTTCTCTCGAGTCACAAGAAGAAAGTCTAGTTCTCCATCTTTGGGCACCTTGGAGAGGTTTTCACCCACAAATATGTCCTTTATTTTTACCTTTTTTTATCATCAAAAGGTTCCTTTCAATTTTCACCTAAAGACATTTCATTTTTTGTTTTATTTTTGTTTTTCATTTTATGACTAGAGGATGGATCAGTCTCCCCAAAGTAAGTAGCACAATCTAGATCGATAGAAAATCCAGCCTTATGACCACCATTGGGTATGCCCTCATGTAGTCCCATAAATTTGGCAATGGCCTCATCATTTTGAAATGTGTCCAAGACCAGTGGGCCTTTTTGGTCTCAATCGATAAGTTGCGGGTAGACTAAGGAAATTCCATTGTTAGTGTTGGTGAATTTTGGGGAGGACATAGAAAGCATACAGATGGATTAAAAGACATTGAAAATGAAGTTGTCATCGTCCAATTCTCAATTGGATTCTATCCAATATTCTCCTTCGCTTGACTCATGCTCATTGTCAAAATAAGGGACAAAAGGACTATCATTATGGTTTGTAGGTTTAGATGAATCCTTGTGATGGCCATTAAGTTCAGGTGGTTGGGCGGATGGGTTCAGTATATGACTAATAGGACTGGAGGATGATTCGTTTTTATCATTGTTCCTTGAGTCAAATAGTCTACCCCAATTTTCTCTTTTGCTTGGGATTTTTGGATTGTCAGCTGTGTCAATTTTAAATGTTTTCCTAAAATTTTGTTCAGAGATGAGTTCTCTGGGCTCAAGGAACAAGTCATCAAGGTAGCAATCACTTGGGGATCATTGGGAGCCATGTTCCCACTCATGGGAGTCAATTTCAATGAGGGATTCCTCAGTTATCTCGACACTTTCTGAAGCATTTACGCTCTCACTCGAAAGCACATTGGGACATTGATCATCATCTTGAGGTAGTCCGTACGCTAACCCAAGATACTTTGGTCATTTGGATGATGCTATAGGTTCCCTTTGTCTAGTTTTGTTCCTGCAAGGCCATTAGTTCCATCTTAACCTTTAGCCTTCATCATGTCACATCCTTTGCCATATATCTTAATTGATAATGGGGGTAAGTCTTCCATTTCTTTGTAAAGCCATCCTTTAATGTTAGCAATATCCTCATTCTTCATATCTCCCCATTTGATGAAAACTATTCTTGGTGGCACCTTAAAAATTTCCTCAAGCTCCATTGTAAATTATGGTTGACCATAGATCTTTGGAGACTTGGGTATTGTCGTGATAATATGTGCCATGTGTAGTTTAAATTCTCCACAACCTAGGTCCTAGATCTTGACTGTGGGTTCAACCTTAGGAAGTGAGGAAGAAGATGTCATGACAAAAGATGTGGATGAAGTGGATGTGGGTGACAATGTGACCGTGGAAGGGTCAATGAATTTGGAGGAGTTTGGAACTTCTCAATTAATGGGCACCTGATGTTTTGAAATACCCCTTAAGTTAGTGCAATATTGGAAAGGGTCAGGGTCTCCATATATGGTGACTTTTGTGTCGTTAAAAGGAAATTTAAGGCATTGGTGATAAATGGATGGAATGTCTTTAAGGGCATGAATCTAGGGTCGACCGAGTAAGATGTTATATGGTAATTCAAGATCCAAGACTTGGAAAGTTGTATATACAATGACTGGTCCAACTCTAATGGGAAGAGTGATCACACCATGAGATGAACGTTCCTCGTCATCATAGGCCTTTATGACTATGCTCTTTGTAGGATCTACACAAGCATCAAAAAATCCTAGAGCCCTAACCAATTTCATGGAACATATATTTAGTCTTGATCCGTCATCTACTAGGACTCGTCTGACATGATGCTTATGTATGAAAACCTCAATGTGTAGTGTGTCATTATGATTGGTCTTTTGTGATAAATAATCTTGATCGGAAAAGGTTACGTGATGGGGTGTAGTGAGATATCCCACCATGGCCTCAAATTTACTAACATCAATGTCTTGTGGGACAGATGACTCTTGTAGGGTCTTGTTGAGAATAGCCTTATGCGCGGGTGAAATGTGAAGCAACTCGTGTGTGGATATTTGTGTAGGGGTTTTTCCTAGCTGATCAATGAGGTTAAACTGACTCTTGGGTTGGGACTGCTGTGTGGATGAGCCAGATTGTGGTTGCTTTGTAGATGGACCAGCTATTGTAATTCTTGGATGTTGTGGAGGAGGGATAGCTATAGTGAATTTTCCACTTCCAGTAGTAGCATTACATTTAGGTGCTCTTTTACTAGTTATGGTATTGTCATAGTCATCATCAGTTCAGATATTGTTAATAATGGGTCCACCAAAATAATAATATGTGGCATAGGTATAATTGGCTTGATTGTTATTAGTCTTGGGACCTGATGTGGAAGCTTTATTAGAACCATGGTCTTGCAGTGGGTTCTTATGAATGGTATGGTCTGCATTGGACATAAATTGTGGCCCACCATGCAATTTTCAATAAGGTCTTACACGATGTTCCTTAGCTTTCGACAAGATGATGTTTATGTCCCTTAGCCTGATGGTAATCACAAAAGGTATTATCATCCCACCATGATGGTTTAAACTACCCAGGTTCATATGGTTTAGGATCCCCAAGTGTGATGAGACCATTCTAAAGAAGCTTCTTAAGGACATCCTCAATTGGCTCTCCCAAAGCAATGTATGCTCGTCTTTTTGGGAATTGTCTTATTTGACGGGTTTATCCTTGATTTTTACTATTCTAACCACTTTGGTTGTTGATAGGAGGTGTCAGTATTGTCATTGGTTTGTTTTGTGGCTGAGTTCCTTTAAGAGCAAGTATTGGTCCTATCATGTTTATAGCCTTGGCATCAACAATGCCATCATTGGTGACATGTTTATTTTTGACCCAATAATTTTTTTTGTCGGTGGGTGGATTTGCGTTTAAGTTTTTAGGACCATATTTTAATTCCCCTTTGGCAATAAGGGATTTTTCAACTTGAACTCCTTTTTCAACTAGGTCTGCAAATGTTGTACAACAATGGACTTGCAATCTGTACTTCAGTGGGCCTACGAGTGTTTGTACAAACATTTTCAACTTTTCTCTTTTCAGGTATATGAATATGACAAAGGACTTTGCAAAAATTCTCCACTTTGGAAAAATGATGTACCTCACCTCAAGATTCTCTTGTGTGAGAGTGCATAGGCTAGTAATTGAGGCGCCCATGTCAATGTGTTATATGAATAATTTTTATGAATTTGTCTTGGGTTCATCCCATGTTCTTATCTATTTCAGAGTGGTGAACCATTCAAGTGCTAGACCTGTAAGGATCTTAGAGAAAAGTCTCATTAGGTAAGTCTCAATGAAAAATTCCATGCAATTGGTTATGAGGTGTGTGCAAATCATGATGGGCCAAAAAGTGGCTGCATATGATGAGAATCTTGTAGGGTATGTGGTCAATTCATTTTTACCCAAAATTGATGAAATGAAAAGGGTTTTAAAGGACATTCTTAGATTTCCACCAATATAAATTATGCTTTACTTTGAATTTAATAAATAATTATTATTCATTTTCTATTTGAATTACAACTAAAGTTTCATTGATAGGTCGATTGAAAACATCTATAGCTTTAAACAAGATCACATTTTTGGAATCCAAAAAACATCACATTCTATGCTTCATATACTATAGGATTAAAAAAAGAAAAATTGAATTTCATGAAGTTTTGACCAAGTTAAGGTGGCTCTATTACAATGAAGTTTTATTTTTAAAATTTTGTAATAAAAATTCATAATTAATTATTTACTTGGAAAAATTAAAAATACATCACATCCGACATGAACTTCTTACTTTATATCTAAAATCTTATAAAAAGTATTATCATTTTATTGTGGTTAAGGTGGTCAGACAAACACCTACTTATTTTTTCCCTGAAATTTAAGTACTACTGCATTGAAATTTCAAATTTTCACCAAATAGATTTAAAAAAAAAAACCCAGTAGTTTAGAAACTACATTCAATTTGATACAAATTCTATTCTTACATATTTTTGAAATAATATAGATAACTTTATTCAAATTTTTACGCCAAGTTACCTAACTCGATTTTTCTCAATTTTTTAGCCACTTAAGGGCCTCTGTTTTTCCATGATGATCCTCACATTATTACCCTATAAGAATTCTCGAATATGTTCAATAGGACTTAACTTACCTTTGTACTTGGTGAAGTTGGGTGCCACATAGCTAGGAGGGAATGGTAGCATGTTCAAAGTTGTGTCAAAAGGATATAAGTTTAGGTCATATGACATGTGTGACCTCTTGTTGGATGCTCGTAGTTCTTGTATTTCATTTTGCATATCCATCATTTGGGCTTGCATGGCATCAATTATGGGGTTGTTTGTGGTGTCACAAAAGGGTGTGATAGTTATGCCATGAGTCCCCATTTGTTGTGAAAATATATTGGTCTTCTGTTGTGGGATATGATGTTGTGACATGTATGATGTGTTTTTGTTTGCATGTTTTTGGTGTTGAAAGTTTGGATTGGGGACTTGTTAATGAGTGTGAATATGTGATGAGCGCATCAGAATATGTCCTCCAACCACTTGAGTTGAGACTTGGGGAATACGTTGAACATGAATGTTTTGATGTCCAAATGATGTCATGTGCTGAGTATTCGGATTTCCTAGTACAAATTTTTGGAATTACCTATGAGGAATGTTCATGTTTTGTCCTTGGGAGGTATTGGTGTTGAATTGTGATGGTGTGTTAATGTTTGGTTGTGGTCCTTGGATGAAGACATGTGGTTTACTTCCCCCAACAAGATTGAATGATGTACCAATGAAAGGTCTTGATGAGGACGCACTGATGGCACTAGATGAAGCTCCAAATAAGGGATTTGAAGAGCTTTCCCCCATTGATGAGGACCCAAAAGTGGCTCTAACTGATTGTGATGATATCGTGGACATGGTTGGCATTGATTGTTTCATGGCTTGTGTCATGGTTGATGTTGATTGTGACATGGCTTGTGACATGTTTGGCATACCCCCAACAGATATGGCATTGATTGAGTTGGGATTATTTTGATTGGTTGTGTCAATGGTGGTGGTATTAATGGTACTTGTGATAGTTTACGAGGTAGCATTGTTTGCAGTGTTTTGAGGTATATTGTTTGTGCTATTGACATTAGGGTCAGGTGATGTCAGTCTCAAAGTGTTAACATCATAACCACATGGTAATTTGGCTCCTTTTCTTATAAGTATGGCTAAATATCTCTCTATTATGTAAGAGCATTTCTTCTACAAAGGAGGTTATGTCTGGATTTTGGGCCATTGCTTCTATGTATTCCTTAAGTATTTGTCCATGTTCATCCCTACGTATGAATTGTTCAAAGGAATTATGTGATGAGGATGACATGTTCATGGGAGGCTGTGTGTTTTTGTTGCTAAACGGGTCAAAAAAGGTCCAATTTGTCTCATAGGTGTTATTGTTGATGTTGGGATTGGAATCTTGTCCAAGGTTTTCCATTTGTCTTCTCCTTATTTGGAATCTAGTCTCAACCATAAAAGGGAATTTCTCAAATGAAGATGATGAGAATGACAAATAGATTCAAGGATGATGCTAAACTATGTTTTTGGATATTTTTGGATAATAAGAGATGACAATGCAAGGCTATGTGATTTTGGATTTTTTTTTCGATAAAGGGATGACAATGCAAGACTATGTTTTTGTATTTTTGATAAAGGGATGAAAATGCAAGACTATGTTTTTGATTTTTTGATAAAGGGATGGAAATGCAAGACTATTTTGTCTAAAGGAGATGACTAATTCCAAAGGAAAATGAATACTAGGATGATAATTTTGACTAAGGAAGTGACCAATGCCAAGTCAAGATGCCAAATGAGGACTATGATGACAAATTTTTAGGATTTTTAAAGATAAAATATGCAAGATGATGACTAAGATGATTTGAATGTCTAAAGGTCAAAATGATTTGGAAGAAGGTTGCCAAGCCACCCTATGCTTGATCTATGTCTCAATTTTGGAATATCAAAGGACTTGTTTGAAGGAATAAATGACAAGGACAAAATGACAAGTGAGATTTAATAACTAGACTTATGAGTTGGAAAGGTCTCACAAAAGGACAATGACTAAAGAAGACTAAGTCCAATGATAGTTCCTACTTTTGAAAGTCAAGATTTGTAAAGTGAGGCAAGGTTTCCTAGTTCAAAATCTGAAAATGAAGTGAGGATGCAAGGACTGAAAGTGAAGATAATGATGCCCTAAGGATGAAACTTGTCTCTTGTTGTTGTCTCGTATCATCAAGTATGTCCCAATCCAAATGATCCCTAACAAACAAGATCCATTAGTATCTTGGGGTCTAATTAGTTTCAAGTATCTTGAGTCATGTCAATCATTTAATCTCCCCTCCATCTTTGGTCTTAACAGGATGTATCATTCCTAAATCAGACCGCGTTAGTCCCATCAACCCTTTTTTATCCTGTGGAAAAGGAGATTTGAAATTTATTGTGATATTTTGATGATTTTGGCATTTTTCTTATCATTTGAGCTTCCTATTATACTTTGTCAGGGTTGCCACTATCCATCATATCATGGTGCGCTTTGACAAGTAAACATAGGGGCATATCTTGATTTTATGTGATCTTGTCTTCTTGGTTGTTCCACGTAGTACCCACCAAGACCCTCATGGTCTTGTGTTATGATGGGGAATCAATTATGTTTGTGGTTTTCCATAATTGGCCCTACGTAAGCCCCTATGACTGTGGGATGTTGGACTAACCTTTCGTTTGTTGTGTTAGTCTCATGCATGTGATATGAAGTCACCTTGGTTCATCATACCTTTGTTCATATTATCTCATGTTATATCAAATTAAGTGTTCACTACATGGAATTTTTTATATGGTGCTCCTAATCCATCTTCTCATCCACTTCATCCTTCCTCACTTTCCCCCATCCTCAATATATCATCATCTCTTGAACCTTCTTAGGATAATAGAGATTTTTTATTCTCAGAATATTTTCATCCATCCTCGTCATATCATCATCTCTTCAATCTTCTTAGGATAATTTATATATATTTTATTCTAAGCATATTTTCCTCCATCATCTTCATTCATTTTAGCAATCTCACATCTCAATCCAACCCTCATCCATTCAATCTAGCACAAATCATCTAATCACATTTTTGGTCTTGTTCCTATCCTTGCTACAAGCCTTGATCCAATCATCAATATCATCATCAAGATGTGTCCTTCCCTATCCTTTTTGTGTTGTTTTGGGATGCATCCTTCCCTCATCAACAACACTGCCATCGTCATCATCAGGATGCATCCTTTCCTATCCTTTTGTGTTGTTTTTGGATATATCATTCCATCATCAACAACCCTCTCATTGTCATCATTAGGATTTATCTTTCCCTATCCTCATGGATTTTCAAGATATATCATTCCCCCATCAACAACCTTCTCAGCATCATCATCATCATCATCGAGATGTATCC
>VDFB02193581.1:0-24027 GCA_007258455.2 Sequoia sempervirens
ATATATATATATATATATATATATATATATATATATATATATATATATATATATATATATATATATATATATATATATATATATATTTAAATTTTCTTCTTTGTCGCAATTTCGACAATAACCACCAACAAATCAACAGAAAGGCTTGACGAAGTTGCTATAGCTATGACGATGATTTCGTCGTAACTCCCTACCCATTTTGTCGCCCTTCTGACAATATTTCAGCGTTGCTACCACACTACTCCCTGCCCATTTCATCGAACTTTCAACGAACTTTTAGTGTTCTTCCAATGCTACTCCTTGCTAATTTTGTCGCAAAGTTGACGAACTTTGCGTGTTGTTTTGACGCTGCTCCTTGCTAATTTCATCACACTTTCGACGAACTTTTGGTGCTCAGCTGATGCTACTCCTTGCTAATTTCGTTGCAAAGTGCACAAACTTTCGGTGTTGTTCCGATGCTACTACTTGCCTATTTCGTTGCACATTCGATGAACTTTTGGTGTTCTTTCGACACTACTACTTTAGTATTTTGTCACTATTTTGACAAACGTTCCATGTTGTTTCCACGCTACTGCTTGCCCATTTCGTCAAACCGACGATGAACTTCTGGTGTAATTCATCGGTGGATAAACAAAGGTTTCGGCGATATTCCAACAAAATCCTGAGGTATTTCACGATGCTGCCGACCAACAATTCTTTGCCATTATTTTGACGTTTCATTTGTTGTCAGCCTTGCGATGAAAAAACAACGATGAAAAGATTTTCGCCATTGCATCGCTCTTTCGACAGAGATTTGTCAAACGACCGACGAACGCCCATCGAAAAATGGTGTCAAATCTAGTAGTGGAAAGTCTTTACCTCGAATGGATTTCTTCATGTCTAGCCTGGGGGCAGCCTGACTAGACTTATTCCATTCCCCTCTTCATGTCTAGCTTGGGGGAAACTTGACTAGACTTGTTTCATATCTTCACATCTAGCTTGCGAGAAGCCTGACTAGACCTATTTCATATCTTCATGTCTAGCTTGGGGGAAACCTAACTAGACCTCACCTTTCAAACAACACGTCCCTTGAGTGGAACCCTCTCCTTTTGAAGGGTTCCCAAGGGACCCCTTTGAAAGACCTTTGAATCATTGATGGTCTACATGACTCTCTGCCTACTTGCCTATTTGGCCACTTCTTGACTCTACAGAGTCCGCTTCCTTGGGGTTTCCTTCATGCTAGAGTTTTTGGAGGATACCTTCCTTGCAGGTTTGCGGGCCTATAAGGCGTTCACTTCACCAGAGCGAGAGATCTTAGGGATTACCTCCTTGCAGGTCCACGGGCCTATAAGACACTTTCCAACTTCATAGTTTTGAGTAGCTATGGAGTCCTTTATTTTTCTTGCACCTTCAGGTATGTTAGACTGAGTACTGCTTCCTCGATGGTTCAGGTATACATTTCTAGCCCTACTCTTTCTTGATTTACTTTACCAAGCACTCATTAGTATTCGTGCTCACTAATGTGGGGGAAAAATGTATAAGACTAAATTTGCACCCCATGTGAAAATTCCATTTTTTCCTTTACCCACCTTAGAAAATCAAGTTCAAAGTCTTGATTCCACCTAAGCCCACTACTTGCACCCAACTTAGAACTTGTTTTGAGAATCAATGGAGGTGTTTCTGTCAAGGATGCCTGTACAACGTATAGACATCCGTGCGGTGTGCTTACGTCCCTAGTAGATTCCTATGGCTGAACCTGCAGAGGTGTTACACTTCTTAGTTTAGGTGAAGTTGTAACGCCCCCTTCGGCCGACCGACCCAAATGTGGCTGTTTTCTTCCACTCTTTCTTCAAATTCATCCCTTCAACATTCAATACAACTCTTCACCACTTCAGGCTTCCATTCTTGCACTCTCACATTCACTTTCAAGCCCACTTTCACTCACTCCAAGCATTCAAGCATTCCATTGTAGCTAAATCCACACTCCATCACTTTAGTAGAGAAAATTTGGGACCACACCATTGCAGAAGAGGCTTGAGTACTCTCATTTTCTCCCCCAAGTAGCCTTGAATGCTCTTGGTGGAGGTGGCAAGCTTCCCTCTCCTCTCCTCTATCACTTGGTTGAGTAGCATAACACTATTTTTTAGTGCTTCTTTTCTCTTTAATTTATTATTTCCTTTATCTCATTTCCTTGGCTATCCATGGAGGTGGAACACCTAAACAAGGGTTTGACTAAGGCAGGCCCCTTGTATAGCCACCCAAAATTTTCCCTTTCTTATTGTGTGTAGGAGTACGTGCTCATCGAGGGGTCAGCTGGTGAACAAATTCCTTGGTAAGATTCTCCTTGTTCTCTTCACTCTTGCATATTTTCTTTATAATATTAAAGAGTACTTCATTTATTTAATCACATAATTTTGGCCCTTTAATTAGTCCACTATTGTCTGGTCGTACGGACGACAACACACTTTTGAGACGCAAGCGCACCGCACTGACGTCCAGAGAATGCGCTTCTATCCTCAAATAGAGAGCTTTATAAGATGTAGTGTTAGACCTAGAAACTAGCTCGCCTAGCCTCTCCTTGTATTTTGGGTCTGCAAAGTAACTAAGCGGCCTCACGGTGCTTGTTAGTTTTGGCTTACATTCCCTCACATTACACTTAGCTGAGGTCAGTTAGGGAAGCCTCTCACGTCTTGACCCTCCATGACCTGGGGTCTTGCATGTGGTGGTCCCCCTCTCTTACAGGTACTGTAAACTAAAATTTGATGGGGAAGCTAGGGGTAATCGTAGCATATCATGAGCAGGGATTTCTATTAGAGACTATAAGGGCACAGTAATAACTGCTAAATCAATTTCGGTTCCTTCTGGCATGAATAATGTAGCAAAATCCCAAGCACATTTACATGGATTAAAAATGGCTATAAACCTCAAACTCCCAAGGACTCAAATAGAAGTTGATTAATTAGTGTTAACAAATGAATGCAAGGAAAGGTGAATTCAAAATTAGAAATTATATTATATCTTGCAACATATATTGAGTTTAATGAATAAGCTAGAAGCCTATCAAATTAATCACACTATTAGGGAGTTCCAAATAAGCTGGAAGATTGTCTAGCAAATATGTGATGTGAGAAACAAGAAGATGAAGTTGTATATGATTCCAATTCTAAATACGAGGAAATAATGGCTATATTTTCTAGTGAAGCAGGTGTAGTATCTTATCAAGAGGGGAGATTAAAATCACATCAAATCATTTATTAGGCCCTTGCATTTTATAAGATCCAGTGCTAAAGCTCTTCTATTTAGTCTTAACAAATTTGTAATTATAAAAAATGATGGCATAGTGGTGCCAAAATTAGGAGGAACCCTTCATAAAGGCTTTGTGTTCATAATTCTAAAATTAGTTTAAATTTTCTTATATTATATTTCTCAATCAAAGATCTCAAGTGTAATAATTTCACCCAAATCTTTTGGGACATTAAAACTCATAGTTGTAGAACTAGTAAAGCATAGTACATTAAAACATAAAATTAAATCAAGGATTTTTTTGCTATGCATGTCATGATCTCATTATGTTCAAGATTTGAGATCACTACAAGATAATTCTAATAGGATTTAGAAGCAAGAATTGGTGTTATCAATGTACCATAGATTGTTGATATGTTAACTTGAAGGGGCTACCTCACAAATTCATAAGTCATTCAAGATATAAGCTATAATTTTTGAATGATCAAATAAATGATACACCTAGCACCTTGTGCCTTAATTTTTTAATTAAATTTTCCAAGGTAGAAAAGTTAAACCATATGCATGCTAAGCTAAAGTGGCATGTATGGAAAAGACAGTCAACTCTTATTGTATTAATACTTAGTCTGAGTATTACATTGGATTACAAGCAAGGATGATCAAAATAAAACACCATCATTTAGTCTTTTTTCCTCACAACACTTCTATAATTGTCCACTTTAGAATAGGGTGCAAAAAAATTGGGTGGTGAGTTTTAATAGGTTCTAGATGGTGGGGATTTTCAAGTGATGGTTGAAGGCTTCACAAATTCAAGGTGGAGGGTCTATTAATTTCACCAAGGGAGGATTATAACTTCAAAATTGGTTTGTTTCATGTACTTTTCTTCAATTTCAGTAAGGTGGGGTAAATTATTTGGTCTTGGTTGTTGTTATCCTATCCTAGGGTGGTGGATTTACATCATCATGGTGGTTCTATGTGGGATTTCTATGTAATATCTATAATGGATTATTACCCTAAAAAATTTAGAGCTTTGTTTCGAGTCCAAAGCTAGAAGCATCCGTATTCAAGCCATTTGACAAATAAAGAGTTGTCAGATCTATTTACTATTTTCTTCCCTAGTGTTGTAGAATGTATTCAAACTATAATTGGTGCATAAATAATTCAACCACAAGCTCCTCGTCAGATATTTCCTTCTCAAGTACTTTCAATCTTTGTTTCAAATAATTTGGACCTATTGCAGTTGTATGAATTATTTGAGGTCATTGCAAATGATGTTGTTTTCCCAATTGTTTGGGTGATAATGCATTGTTAAATAGTGTTCAATTGTACGATCTTCATAAGGGTAAGGCCTTTGCGGGTGACCTATTCCCAAGATGCAAATTGAAGCGCAAAATGGTTTTTGTGGTAGTGTATGATGCAATTAAACATGGCCTAGAAAAGGATTTCCCAAAAAATTTATATAGGGTTCTTCATCATAATGCTTCAAAAATAGGCATGGATTTGGTAAACAGGATTAAAGACAAGTTTTTTTCCATTTTCTTCTTACTTTCTCATTGTAGGAATCATAATCTAATTTTTCCGTTCATTCTATGACTACCGGGCCAAGCAAATAGAGAAGGTGATTCCAAGGAAGACCAAGATTAAAATTCAATCAAGGGTTGCAATATGGAGGAATAGTTTCTTTTGGTGTTTTCAATTGTGATATTATGGCTATATAAATGAATATTTTCAATGCAATGAAATATTATGGTGTCAATGATAATATTTAGCCCATGTAAATTTTTTTATATAGAATTCCAATATCTCTTATGACAATTTTTTAATGCATAGACTAGTACAATTCAACATATAGATAATCTTAATATCTCTTATAGAAATTTCTATAATGCATAAACTAGTACTATAATTGTTGAAAGAATGGAAAGATTGAAGGTGTTTTCATTGATGGAAACTGGTCAATTGGTTATCAACTAATTTTTGTTATCATTAGTGTCATGGATATAGGTTATTGGCTATATGTGTTGAGGATATTGAGAAAATTTTAATGAAAACATATTGCAAGTTTTTTAATGATTACTCTAGATTTTTCTCTAGATTTGTTCCTATATTTGTATGCTTTAGATATGTTGGTCTTGGTTGTTGGAAGCTGCTATATCCTAATTTTTGGTTGTTGATTCATTGTACAGTGCAAGTTGTGTTCACCAACTCCGAACTATGGTTCTCCGTGTTTCTGGTTGAGGTCCGGGAGAACTATTATTGGTTCACATTTTTATTTGATGAAGTCTTATGACTTACAGTTCTAAAGTTGAGTTATTTTTATTGTATTGAAGATAATTTTGGTATCTAGAAAGTTTTTGCTTAAGTGTTCTATGTGTTTTACACTAGTTTGGCCAACCTTGTGTGGAATATTACTTTTGAAGTTGATTCAAAGCATGTTGGATCTATTTGGGCCTTGATGAAGCATGTGTTTGGGTCACCCTCATTCTAATTCCACCACAACATGTTTTAGCACTGACCTAATTTGAATTTAAATTTGGATGGCTGACTTTGCATATGTTTCAAAGTTCAAGATGGTATAAATACATGATGATTTAGTGGTGAAGGACATACAAGAGCGAAGAAGAGAGATAAGTGAAAAGAAAAAGAGAAGATAGATGTGACAGTGATGATATCTAGTAAGTGTGTGTAATGCGAGTGTGGTAGATTAGTGTGAAGCATTAATATTGAGTTTCTAAAAGTAGTGAGCTGAAGGTGAACTTTATCATTCATGCATGTCTGCAAGAAATTGTGGTGGAATCCTTTGTTGCATTGAGATTGTCTTCTCTATGTAACAAGTCTTCTTTGTATCTCTATGGTAGTGAGCCCTTCGAGTTGTTAGCCTTGTTGGATAGTGAGTCCTTGTTCTAGATAGTGAGTCCTTATTTTGGTAGTGAGCCTTCCTTCACAAGTAGTGATCCTCTTGTAATCGGTTTTGATATTCTCTATAGTGTGAGTTAATCCTCACCGTGGTTTTTACCTTATTTTTTTTACCATGTAAATTTGGTGTTATTGTGTTTATGTGATGGTTTTCAATTTTTGTACTAGTGTTCATTGTAAGTAATCATTTAAGCAGTGTTAAGAATTAGTTCTGGCGGAGGAATTAAAGATTAAATTTATGAAAACTGATTCACTGGGTCCCCACTCTCAGTTTTCTTGTTCAACAATTGGTATCAAAGTGTGGTTCCTTGGTGAAGAGCTTAACTACTTGAGGAAGGTCTGGGATGGCTGGAAAGATGACTTGTGATTATCCAATATTTGGTGGAACTAACTATGCTATTTGGAAAATATTGATGGAAGAATATCTGGAGTATTGTGGATGTGATGTGGAAAAAGCTTATAAGAATCCTTACACTCCTCCTGCTAATGGTCTAGGCATGACAGATGAGATCCAAGCACAAGAAGTTAACAATAAGGTGAAGTACATTTTGAAGAATAGTCTAGTACATTCCAAGTTGATTAAGGTTCAAAATTTGAAGATTGCTAAGGAAGTATGGGATGCTTTGGAAAGAGCGCATGAAGGTGGTGAAAGAGTCAAAGAGGCAAAATTACAGAATTTGGAGACATAGTTTGAGCTTCTACATATGTCTGAAGATGAGAATGTTAAAGCTTATGTAAAAAGATTGGATGAGATAGTGGTAAGAATGCAAGGACTTAGTACTACTATGGATGAAACCAAAATTGTAAAGAAGATTCTCAGAACTATCCCTGATGCTTACAGTGAGAAGGTGTGTGCTATTGAACAAAGTATAGACTATAAGACCTGTACTAAAGGTCTGTTGTTGTGATTTTTGACATCTTATGAGATGAGGAAGCCGAGTCAGAGGAATGGATGCAAATTAAAGACTACTTTTAAGGCTAAAAAAGTTGAAGATCTGGATGAAGAAAACTTTAATGAAATAGAAGCTAACTTTGTGAGAAGGATGAGGAAAGACTCTGGTAAGTATGAAGGTAAGTTACCCTTTAAATGCTTTAGTTGTGGAGAAATAAGTCATTATGCTGCAAAGTGTTTGGAAAGAGATAATATGAATAAAGAAAGATATGAGAAAGAAAATAAAGGAAAGAAGATTAATAGAGCATATATTATGTGAATGTGAATGCTAGTACATTTGATGAAGATTCTAGATATGAAGATCTTGATGATAATGAATGCTTGTCCTTGGCGATTAAGGATGATCCTACTTTTGCTAACTTTGAAAAATAGGTAAAATAAAGCCCTCCGAAGAAGGAGAAAAATGAAGGTACGGTTATCTCTACCCTATATGATAAACAAGAAAAGAATGATTAGGTAGTTGATAGTGGTTGTTCACATTACATGACTCGTGTAAAAGTAAGTTTGTTAAGATTGAAAAATATGATGGAGGCTTGGTTATGTTTGGAGATGATACTGGTGCTAAAATTTGTGAGATATGTTCATTAAGTTTTGGTGGCAAGCATAATACTGATTATGTCTATTATTTTAAGGGTATAAGGCATAATCTTTTGAGTGTTGGTCAGATGTGTAGTAAAGGATATGGTCTTGTGTTTAAGGATGAGAGATGTGAGATCTGAAAAGGATCCAAAACATTGATTGTTGTAGGAAATAAATATAAAGGAAACATCTATCAACTAAAGGACCATGTTGATGGATGATGCTTTATGACTCAGATCAATGATATTTGGTTATGGAATAGAAGGATGTGTCACATGAATTTTGATAACTTGGTGATGAATAGTGTAGTTCAGGCCATGAGAGATTTACCAAGAATTACAAAGCCTATTAATGCTATCTACAAGAATTGTCAGTTTGGAAAGAAAGCAAGAGGTCATTACATATCAAAGGAACAATCTACTACTGGTCTACAAGATTTAGTTCATATAGATCCTTTTGGTCCTATAAGAGTGAGAATTTTTCTTGGTGAAAGTTACTTTATGCTTTTAATTGATGATTATTTGAGATATACATGGGTTACATTTCTTAGAGAGAAAATAGATGCATTAGATAGATTCAAGACAATCAAAGCTATGGTTGAAAATGAAGTGAACTTGAAGATAAAATTCTGAAGGTCTAACAGAGGTGGAGAATTCACCTCCCATGAGTTTAATATGCTTTGTGAGGTGCATCGAATAAAGATAAAGATATCTGCTCCAAGAACTCCTCAATAGAATGGAGTTGTTGAAAGGAAAAATAGAATAGTTCAAGAGGCTACTAGATCAATGGTTATTGAGGTTGATTTACTAGAAGTTTACTGGAAAGAAACTATTCATACTATTGTTTATGTATTCAATCGATTTCAAGCAAGAGAAAATAGTATAAAGACTCCCTATGAGCTATGGTTTGGATGAATTCTTGTTGTTAAGTATTTCAAGATATTCAAAAGCAAATGTTATATCAGAAGAGATGAAGAAACTTTAGCTAAGTTTGATGCAAGAATTGATCAAGGAATTTTTATTGTATATTCTCTTAATAGAAAAGTATACAAATGTTTCAATAAAATAATGAGAAATATTGTAGAAAGTTCAAATGTAAAGGTTGATGAGACAATGAAGAATTCAATTGACATTGATGGATATGAATCTAGTGAACCTAATTACGTAAGAATTGAAGAGATTGTGGAAGAACATGAAAAGGATGTACAAGAAGAGAAGAATGAATAGAATGAAAGAGAAGAAGTTGCTCTGGTGATGTCACCTAAGACACTTAGATATGTACAGATTAATCATTCAAAAAATTAGATTATTGGAGATAAGAGTAAAGGAGTATTGACTAGAAGCAGAGTTGCTACTGAAGTTAATCTGTGTTTACATTTTGAGATTGAACCAAAGATTGTAAGTGAAGCATGTAAATATGAACATTAGATGGAAGCTTTGAAAGAATTTATGAAGATTGAGAAGAATCAAACTTGGGAATTGGTCACAAGACTGACAATTTTAAACATTATTGGATTGAAGTGAGTATTCAGAAATAAGTTGAATGAGAATGGAGAAGTTGTTAGAAACAAAGCAAGGCTTGTGTGTAAAGGTTAATCATAGGTGGAAGGCGTATATTTTTAGGAAAATTTTGCTCTAGGAGTAAGAATGAAAGCTATAAATATGTTCTTAGCATTTACTACTTATAAAGACTTTAAGGTCTATTAGATGGATGTCAAGTCAACATTTTTGAATGGTGAGCTAGAAGAAGAGGTCTACATGGAACAAATAGAAGGATTTTAGTTGTTAGAGTAACTGGATTTGGTGTGCAGATTGAAGAAATATTTATATGGATGTAAGCAAGCTCTTCGAGCTTGGTGTGCAAGGTTGGATAGGTATTTGATTTAGCAAGGTTTGTAAAAAGGTACAGTGGATAGTAATTTGTATTTTAAGATTGAAAATAACAAAATATTGATTGTAGTTGTATATGTTGATGACATTATCTTTGGAGGAAATGAAATTATGTAAAAGATGTTTGTGGAAGAGATGCCAAAAGAATTTGAAATGTCTATGTTTGGAGAGATGAATTTCTTTCTTGGGCTATAGATCAATCAAACATAGAAAGGAATCTTAATTTCACAGTCGCAGTATGTGAGAGAGATGTTAAAGACGTTTGGGATGGATGGTTCCAAACTGGTATGTAATCCTATGGTGATTGGTTGCAAATTGGGTAAAGATGATGATTCACCTAAGGCTAATCAGAGAAAGTATAGATCTATGGTTGGTGGACTATTGTATTTGACTGCTACTAGAATGAATATTATGCATGTAGTTTGTCTTGTGGCTAGATTTCAAGAAGATCCTAAGGAAACACATGTTGTTGCTATTAAGATAATTTTCAAATATTTGAATGTCACTCTACATTATGGATTATGGTATCCTAGAGATACTGAATTTACTCTAAGTGCTTATATAGATGTAGATTGGGCTATATGTGTAGATGAAAAAAAGAGTACAGTTGGTGGTGAATTCTTTCTTGGTTGTAAATTGGTGGCATGGTTGAGTAAAAAGAAATATTCAGTCTCCTTTTCTACTACTAAAGTTGAATATATTATTGCTACATATTGTTGTACACAAGCTCTACGAATGAAATAAATATTGAAAGATATCACAGTGTTGCATGATGCTCCTATTTCTATCTTCTATGATAATACAAGTGCAATTAACATTTCAAAGAATCCTATGATGCACTCAAGGACGAAGCATATATCTATCATATATCATTTCTTAAGAGAGAAGGTTGTGGAGAATGAAGTAAATCTTGAGTATGTTCCAATGAAGGATCAAGTGGCTGATATTTTCATGAACACTCTTCCTAAAGATACTTTTGAGTATCTCTGGGAGAAGTTAGGGGTTATTGTCCCTCCTTTCCTGAACTAGATGCATATGGAGATGCATTAGTCTAGTGGATCTATGGATGTATCTTTCTTCTAGACTGATGTTTTGGTGGCTACCTCTCAGGGGGAGTAGGTATTATCAGGTGTTGTCATTATGTGTATTTTGTTTTCTATGTCAAAGGAGAAATCAATGTAAAATTTCTTTTCCCTTTGCCATTGATGTCAAAGGGGGAGAATAAGCATGTGAAAAAGGAAGAAGAAGCATGTGAAAATAATATGAAAAGAAAAGAGAGAGAGGAAGCATGTGAAGAAACAAAAAGGAAAATCTTGAGAAGTGTATTTAGAGCTTGTATGTTGTCTTTGATGGTTTTTCACATCATGTGTTGCCATAAATGACAAAGGGGGAGATTTCTGCAAGAATTGAAAGATTTAAGGTGTTGTCATTGATGTCAATTGGTCAATTGGTTATCAACTAATTGTTGTTTTCATTAGTGTCATGGATACAAGTTATTGACTATATATGTTAAGGATATTGAGAAAATTGTAATGAAGACATATTCCAAGTGTTACAGTGAATTCTCCAGGTTTTCCTCTATATTTTCTCCTATATTTGTATGGTTCAAATATGTTGGTCTTAGTTGTTGGAAGCTGCTATATCCTAATTTTTGGCTACTGATTCATTGTACATTATGAGTTGTGTTTACCAGTTGTGAACTGTGGTTCTCTATGTTTCTGGTTGAGGTTCAAGAGAAATGTTACTAGTTCGGATTTATCTTTGATCAAGTCTTATGAATTATGGCTCTAGATTTGAGTTATTTTGATTGTATTGAATATAATTTTGGTATCTGGAAAGTTCGTGCTTAAGTTTTCTATGTGTTTTACACTAGTTTGGGCGACCTTGTGTAGAATATTACTTTTAAATTTTATGAAGTGTGTTGGATCTATTTGGGTCCTAATGAATGTGTTTGGGTCGCCCTCATTCTAATTCCACCATAGAATGTTTTAGCGCCAACCTAATTTGAATTTGAATTTGGATGGACAACTTTGGATATGTTTCAAAGTTGAAGATGGTATAAATACATGATGAGTGAGTGGTGAAGGATATACAAGAGAAAAGAAGAGAGATAAGTGAAAATAAAGAGAGTAGATAAATGTGACAATGATGCTATCTAATAAGTATGTGTAATCCGAGTGTGAAAAATTAGTGTGAAGCCTTAATGTTGAGTTTCTAGAAGTAGTTCAAGCTGAAGGTGAACTTTATCATTCAAACATTTCTGCAAATTATTTTGGTCGAATCCTTTGTTGCATTGATATTTTATTTTCTCTGTAACAAGTCTTCTTTGTATTCTTTGTATCTCTATGGAAGTGATCCCTATGGGTTGTTAGCCCTGTTGGATAGTGAGTCCTTGTTTTAGATAGTGAGTCCTTATTTTGGTAGTGAGCCTTGTTTCACAGGCAGTGAGCCTTTTGTAATCAGATTTGATATTCTCTATAGTGTGAGTTAATCCTCACTATGTTTTCCCCTTTTTAGGTTTTCCACGTAAATATGGTGTTATTATGTTTATGTGATGGTTTTTAGTTTCTTCACTTTTGTTAATTGTTTAATCGTTTAAGCAGTGTTAAGAAATAGTTTCGGTGAATGAACATTTTAAAGATTAAATCTGTGACAACTAATTCACCCCCCTCTCAGTTGTCTTGTTCAACAATAATTCTAGTTTTTTAACTAAATATTATATAATATAATATATAGGCTTTGACCTTTTACCTAAAAAAAACATTGATGTTCAATAATAGTTTTTCCATGGAATGGTAGAGAATAGGAGGATAATTCTTAAAAATGTTGAAACTTTGGATAATTTTACAAAAGCTTTGAAAAATTATAAGTACAATGAAACATTTAAGTGGTATGGTAAGTCTACTAGCCTCATAACCCCTATCCACTAGTTCATGATTTTACAGATTTTCATTTATTCTCTTGCAGTGTGCATGAATATTAGGAAAATGTTCAATTAGGTTCCATACACCTTACAAAACTAATTCTTAAAAGTATTTAATTATTTTTTATTTACTTTTTCACCCACATATTTGAGGCATCCAACTTGGAGTTGAATTAGGTGTCACTTGTAGCTTATATTTTATAGAACTTTAAAGTTTCATTTTATTCCATGGAAGTTATTAAAATGCAACAATGCCAAGTTTTAAGGTGTGTAATACTCATAAAAAAAGGAAAGAGAAGTATGAGAGAAATTTAATTATAGAATTTGAAGGACTTAGAGTAGTTATAGAAAAAATCCAATGATATGATTACATGAGTGCTCATATTTAGTAATAGTATGTTGCAATCTGCTATCAATTCAATAAGATTGAGTTATGCACTAAATTTTTTTCCTAGATATGGATAGTTAAATTAGCTAGTAGTTTCTAGCACATAATTTTAGAAACCATTCATGGTTTATGGTTTTTTCTATACTAGTATATTGGGTTCTTAGGTTGAACCTATTATCATAATGTTTTGTGGGTATTGTATGCAAATAAAACATCTCCAAACTTATATTAATTTTATTATCTCCCATGAAGACTTCATCCTAGAATTCGTATTCTAATTATGTTAAAATTATGAAAATAACTATCTTAAGATTTTTCGATTAGTTTTAGTTACAAAAATATTTTTCCCAAGGTCACATTTTTGAGACTTGTATTCTAATAATTGCCAAATCATGTTTTATTTTGTTAAAAATTATATTCAATACAAGTCTATGTATTATGTATTCTCTTAGATTAGTTTTGGAAGAATTTCCACCATCTTGTCCTCTTTCAAAAATTGGTCAACTAAAGGGAAATCAAAAAATAATTTGATTTCTTAGAAAACCACACATAATGTGCATACATGCCAAAAGGACTTGTCACTATGTATTACTATATTGGTTTTCCAATATTATAACTAGAACCTCCCATAGGAAAATAAAACTAAGATTTCATATGTAATTAATGTTTGAAATTTTAATATATAACCGTCAAAATTAATCCCCTTAAGTTTGCATACAAAAATTTGTAACATAGAATCTAGATCAACATGATTTTCAAAATGATTATCATATTTAAAACATAAATTATTTATCATGTTACTAATTATATATACTTTGGAAGAACCTAATCTAAAATTAAAATAAAAAAGAGGAATGTGAGATATATGATTAATAAAGTGTTTGATAGCTCATCTTAGACTTTAATGCTTATCTTATTGGGAAATATAGTCCAAAAATTGGAACAAGGGAGTTATTCATATGGATTTGATGAAATATTTTAGGTATGCATATATGAATATAAAAGAGAAAGATACAACCAAACAATTTAATCTTCTTCAATAATTCACTTCTAGGCAGCAATATGATAATTTCATTGAGATTATCATTATATAAACTTCACAATGTTTTATAATACATGGTCATATTAATTAACCATTGATGAAAAAAACTAGAAAATATAATTAGAGACCTTGTGGCACACTCTCAATACCCTCTAAAATATTTTAGTCAAATATGTAAGCTTTTAACAATGCAATGACCTTCACCTAACTATGGTATAGAAAATACATCCTTGACCATTATAAATGTATATTGACATTAATTAATACCCTAGGAAAAACTATAGACTAGTTATATAGAAGTGGCTCAATGACCAACACCTAGAGTATAAAAAAAATACATTGTTGAGATACTAAAGAAGCCTAGGTATTTCTAGATATTACCTCTTGTCACAATCCTAAGGATAAATTAGATACACTAGTTCTATATTCTATCGTTTGATTTTCCTAAAAAATAGGAAATGATCATATTTTATCTATCAAAAATAGGAATTCTCTTGGGATTCACTTTTATAGAAATAGGGGATAAAATTTACCATTTTTGTAAGTAGGCCACTAGCATCCACCTTTCTCTCTCATTTTTCAATCTTCACTTAATGTAAGAATAACTCTGCTATAAAAAAATAATTCATCTTGATCATCACACATGACATAGGAATTTTCCATGTCTAGTTATCTAGTTAATCCCCCAAGCATACCATTCATTCATGTACTTCAATTAGGAATGGCTTGTATTTCCTTGATTAGTATATTTTATAAGGCCCAACACATTTCAATCACACTTAATCAATTATGTTGTATCATTGATATCACATCAAATTCCATCATCAGTTTACTAGGAACATAACATCTCTAGAGCCTTCACTTATCCAGCTACACACAAAATAAATCACAACACTCACGTATTATGCAAAGAAAATCTTGCATATAGTAACTAGCTCTTGAAAGCATCAACAATATCAACTCATTAGATAAATCATTAAAACTAGGGTAGAGATCAGAAACAAACATTGAGAGGGCACTAATATCCACAAACATCACTTTCTATTTAAAATCAAGATGATGTTTTTGTTTATGCTAGGATAATCATAAGCATTATTTAATGAGAACCAACCATGTTTCCCATACTATCTTAAAGCATTGACATCCTTTGAAATTTTAAATCTCTACTTAGAAAACATGTTAGGACTTTCTAATTAGCACATTATAATCACTAGATATGTCAAATCAAAGAAACGTGACATTTTATTATTCATCACACCTAAAAAATCAATTTCATCTTTCTCATTTGACCATCGAAGCAAGAGGAAGAAATTATTTTCCTAGTATTCCAAAATAAAATATTTAGGAGTTGCAGATATAGTAGTCATTAAACTATAAAGAGTGGGGAGCCTATCATCCAAGTCCACTCACCATAATCCAAAGCTCTAGTAGCTAGTGGCCAAGTTAAAAGGATAATACCACTTGCATCACAAATAATTCACCCAATAAGTGTATGCTAATAGGATGTAACCAAATTCCCCCATCCATTATAAATATATGTTAAATAATGTGAGCCCTACCAAGTGGACATAGTGGGAACAATGATGAAGCTACCACATAAAGACACAAGACACACAATAATTTACCCATCTTCTTTATTCTCATACATGTTTTTTATCAGTTCACCTTTAGTTGAAAAGAAAAGAGTAACATAGACTTCATATGTCACATGCATAAATTAAGGAAACTACCTTATCTATTAGCACTAGCATAAAAACCATAGAACATACTAATAACATTGATCAAGATGTAATAAAGAAAGGCATGTTGAAAGAAAAAATCTTGGAAATTAAATTGAAAGACACTATGAATGTAAGTTCATCAAGCTCAAAATAATGTATAAGGGAATTACCATACATTGAGTTGAGGAAAAATAGTTTGATGAAATGATTTATGTGGCCCATTATACATAACTTATCTTATATTAGTTATTGGCAATAGACATAATAAAGCATTTAATCAATTGAAAAGCATTAAATTGTATCTAAATGTTTTCCATATTTTTAATAATGATAATTGATTGTCATCTTCAAAGAAATACAATACTTCATCAACAAATAACCATGAATTCTACAATATATTTTTCCATGACATTGTTAATAAATAATCAAATTTTGTAACATGGGAAAGTTTAGCAAAGAAAAATGATAGTTGAGGAAACACACACCTAAATAAAAGACACATATGAAGCCTTGAATTGGTGTGTCTCATATTGGTTTCCAATAACGAGGGTTAAAAAATGAATCCAAAAGAAATTAAAAAGAATTCAAAAAATAGTGTCAAAAGTATTCAATTGAATGATATAAATTATTTGTTGACTCTCTAGCCTAATAGATAAAATTCTATCATAGTTAGAAAGTGCACATGTATTATTAACTTCACTAAGGCTTAGAATGGCATCATGTAGTGTTGGATAAGATAATATGGTATCATTAAGGATACATTTATGAAGCTAATGAACTAACATCATGATTTGCATTATCACCATGTAAGACATTCCTATGTAGAAGGATATCATAAATAACCATAGGGCTAGCATAATATTTTGAAATGTAATTATTACATAAAATATGTTATATAATGAGTAAACCAATGAAATTCTTTAAAAGTGCATGAATCTATGGGCATAAGAGTAACATGAAATGTAAGAGATGCAGCATCAAAAGGTATACTCATGTTATGCATAGGTGAAGAGTGTATAACATCATCAATAACCATCATGCTAGATGCATTACTAATCTATGATAAATATTATAATCTTATCATAGATTAGTAATGCATCTAGCATGATGGCTATTGATGATGTTATACACTCTTCACGTATGCATAACATGAGTATACCTTTCAGTGCCGCATCTCTTACATTTCATGTTACTCTTATGCCCATAGATTCATGCACTTTTAAAGAATTACATTATTTTACTCATTAAATAACATTTTTTTGTAATAATTAAATTTCAAAATATCATACACACACACACACACACACACACACACACACACACACACACACACACACACACACACACACGTTCATCAATATCATAAGCCATAGGTGAATTATGATCAATATGTGACTTATGGACAAGTGAAGTAAGTTTTTCTAGTAGGAAATTTGATGATCACTCCAAATCAATGAAAGAGAGAAAAGGAAATACATGGAAAATAATACCTCCATTGAGAATACATTATCTTTCATACCATGATATAAAATGATATTATCTAGAATGGAAGGATGGTGTATTACAATAGATGATAATATATCAAAATTGAGTAAATATGCATGCACCACACACACACACACACACACACACACACACACACACACACACACGTTCATCAATATCATAAGCCATAGGTGAATTATGATCAATATGTGACTTATGGACAAGTGAAGTAAGTTTTTCTAGTAGGAAATTTGATGATCACTCCAAATCAATGAAAGAGAGAAAAGGAAATACATGGAAAATAATACCTCCATTGAGAATACATTGTCTTTCATACCATGATATAAAATGATATTATCTAGAATGGAAGGATGGTGTATTACAATAGATGATAATATATCAAAATTGAGTAAATATGCATGCACATTAGCTAAGGAAATTGACCTACAAGAATCCATAATGATAGGTTATCCAAAACTAGGAGGGTGTGATAAATTATGTATTTTACTATGTAAAGCCAAACCTAAGTCAAAGTACAATGAACATATGAAACAAAATGAATTGAAACCCTAGGACTTGGAAGTGAATGAAAAATTAAAATTCATTCATATTTGAAAAACCTAATAGATCTTATAGTATAGCCCTAAGGTCAAAACCTAGGGTTAAAATAATTAATTAATTCACCAAAGTGTAAAGGAAAAATATTATCCTTAAATTTTAATCTTGGGTAGTTAATTAAGTGTACCTACGTGAAGCGCATATTAATCTAGATTACTAAATATTCATTTTGAATAGATATTTGAAATGATATTTAAGAAATTAATTGCATCAGTCGATTGTGGGAATAGAGGGAATAGACAAAATTTAATTGTCTTGATACCGTAAAATAGATTCTCTTACTCTATAAATGCCTCTAGATCATAATGGATGCTTAATTATCTATTAATCAATTCCATTATTTATAGGATCAATCCCATTCACCATGGTAATAGCCTAACATGCTAATGCAATCAAAGCCTCACATGATTGACCTGATAGATTGTAGAGTACTGAAACCAATGTTCCTTGAAACCCAAATATCTATTCATTTATAATTGAAAAATACATAAGGGAGGTTTGCAGATTGCAATGACCAAATTTTCCCAGGTCACAATCATGATTAGCTCTCCAGTAAAAGCAATTTAAAACTGTGGATGCGCTAAATAACTACGGATGTTTAAGTTTTATTGTTAAACCATCTTTGCGATTTTGGTATGCAGTTTTCTATTGTCAAGTCATCAGCGTTAATATTTTTACATGAATTGCGAGAAATATCTAGCTGTTGCTGACATTGAAGGCAATTTGCCTAGGACCATCCTGCTTATGTCATGAAGCTACAGGGGTGGTTTGAAACTGCATATAGCTGGTTTAAACGTTATATTATTAGTTGGGAAGAGTGTTGTATGCAGGGTTGCTTTAAACTATAAATGCACAATGACGGGTCTATATAGGAAATTCATCTGAGGACGTTAGAAGTCCTGGCCCTCCTTGTAAACAATTCATTTATTTTCTCGATGAGTTGACATCATCGTCATCACTTCAATCGTATGTGGAAATAATTTTAGAGAATAGTTTTTCCTTCTTAAAGGATGGACTTCAAGCAAAGAGAACATGGAACAGAACTCTTTAAATTGGCTCAAATAACTTTTTGATAACGGGATTTACGAGAAGAAGTCAATTTTAATGTGTTTGCATGACTCTGTTATTAAATCTTGTGTTTTAAAACGTTATTCAGGAATTCATTTTGTTGGGGTGGGACTGGAGAGGGTTTCACTTACCCACGACTCTCTCTTAAAACCTCTTTTAATTTTGTCCTCGTAAACTGTATCTTGATTCATGTTTTATATTTCTCCATTATTGATAAATTATTCCGAAAAGAGAGGCGTAGATCTGGATCCGTGTGACGTGTGACAGGGCAATCGTAATGTCAACTGGTTAATTACTGCACCCGCACAAGACGTTCTTAAAACAATTGACAGGTCATAAAGTTAGTGACGATAAGGGGTCTGGGTACGTTAATAAATAGCAAGAGGCTCAGTCATTCAGTGCAACAGACGCAGCGCAGCAGCCATGGCTGAGAGCAGAACCATTGCAATGGTCTTCTTTGGAGATGTAATGTGGATTAGCTTGTGTTTCACAATTGTCCATGCATCTGCCCCTCCTCCTCTTTATCAATTTAAAGATTCCCCTCCTCCTCATATTCCACCTCCTCCTACTTACATATATACCAAATCCATTCCCCCCTTCCTGACTCCACCTCCTCCTACCTCCACATCCATTCATACACTCCTCCCTCCTCCATCCTCCATTCTTCAGTCTCCCACCATTCCTCCATTCCTTCCTCCATTCCATATATCTCCTCCCCCTTCTTCCTCCTCCTCCTTCCTCCATTTCCTCATGATCTCCCTCCTTCCCCTAGTCTCCATCCCTATTTTCACCCAAAAAATTGTAAAGCCAGGATCACCCTATCATTATAAATACCCACCACCTCCTCCTCACCACCACCACCACCATCACCACCACCACATTCCACCCCCTCCACACCATTCTTACAAGTTCCCGCCTCCACTCCACTATACACCTCCGCCATTTCCTACCCACAAATCGCCACCATACTTCCCAAAATCTCCTCCTCCTCCTCACCATGCCTGAAAATGTAAGGGTTCTTATGTATGAATATAATTTTTGCGGGTAGCTAGATGCTTATTGTGTTATTTTAAATGTATCAGATATTATTCTTATTTAGCACTTCAGATTTTCAGGTTGATTTCTTAACCACTAAATTACTTGTCCAGTTCAAAATGACAGATTGTTTTTAAAACTAATATTATTTGTGAAATCTCTGTGTTGCAGAATAGAATAGCTGAATGCTACCAGGAATGAGATAAGAGTAGATGGGTTGGGCTAAACGCTTTGTTTAGCTGGTCATTTACAAGCTGAATAATAAATAGTCACTTATAAATTCTTGCCAGTTCTTAAATAAGAA
Organism: Sequoia sempervirens; assembly: GCA_007258455.2. Classification (NCBI taxonomy): domain Eukaryota; kingdom Viridiplantae; phylum Streptophyta; class Pinopsida; order Cupressales; family Cupressaceae; genus Sequoia; species Sequoia sempervirens. The sequence continues at coordinate 20,143 of VDFB02193581.1, forward strand.
TATTATTATTCTTTTGCGGGACGTCAAGGGTTCTAGACCCGAGCTTTCCCACAGATTTGGTAATATTAATAATTATTCCATTGCTTGTCCACGACATATTGTAATGCACTTTTCAATAATTGAAGTTCTATTTATCTATCACGGGGCATTGAGCTAAATATTGTATATGTTCTTGTTTTAAAGCATTCAAATGGCATTTAAATCTGAAATTTAGAATAACTGCGAATTTCTTTTCCTTTTAGAATATATGCCTTTTATCTAACAAAGATTCTTGAATAATTGCACAACGCTTTTATATTAAGGTACTAGTGGATATTCATGAGCCATTTCCAACAACAATATATTAAATTCAGAAATATCATAAAATGTATTGAAAAATTAGAAAATTGAACATCAATTATATTTTTACAAAGATAAACAGAGAATGATAGTATTATTATTGAGTTAAGTTAATTTTATAATGAATTGTGGAAAATCTTATAAAGCATTGCATTCTCGTAACTTCCCAAATTACCTCAAACTATCCTATAGGAACTCACTCCCATATTATTATTAATTAAATTTAACACTAAGTCATTAAGTGACTTTATTATAAAACGTAAACCTTAATTTTCCCAACACTCACCCACAAGGTTTTACATTACAAAACACAAAAAAAGAAAGAACAAAAGCATTGCAAAATAGACTAACTACAACAACCCATCTAGAAATCTATAGAAGTGTCTCCACTATGTCTCTATGCTTATCCATAACACCTCAAATTGCTCATGTCTAGAAAAATGTCCTAACTATCTAACAATATATATGAATTGAGACACACTTAGTTATTCACAAGTACATTTCAACTCTAGTGAGTTGAGACACACAATTATTCATATGAAAAACACCAATCGAGTATGATTGAGACTTACTCCATTAGACACAATAACACACCTTCCTTTGTGGATTGAGACATACTCAATTATCCACAAATCATAAAATTGGAAAATTATATAAAAAAAGCAAGCTCCCCCTTACTCTATGGATGGACACACAAAAATATAAGTGCTTCCCATGCAAGGTATCATTTTTGAGTAAGAAGCTAACTTGAGATAATAATATTCCTCCATCTTCTAATCTCCACATAATCCTTACCTACTACAAGTAGTACTACAATCTTCAAAATCCCAATCAACATAAACAAAAAATTTAGGCATATTTGTAAAGATCATATAATGTAATTAGATGTTGGGTTCAACCAAAAATCCATGCATATAAAAATTTATCTCTCCAAATAAAATTTAACCTCAAATTTCAATATCAATACCTTAACCTCCTCCCTCTCAAGGAAATTATGCATTTAATGTTTCTTGCATAAACAACTTTTGAATTTTTCATCAATTTTCTTTGTAACAAAGAAATACCCAAACCCTATTATAATAAAACTGTATATCCCCAATAAACAAGATACACTTATCCATCCAACACATAACAAAATGTAAGATTATTTCTTCATGTTATTAGAGTAGTGCTTTGAACCATTGACATATCACAACCAACTTGCATGTATAGTTTTAAATCCCTTAACCTATTTAATGACTTTCTATAGAGAGGCTATTATTTATTTTTAACAAAATTAATGAACTTACCACTCTCTTTCAATTGGCTACATTTATTCATCTTTTTAAACATTTGAAACCTTGAATCTATTCAATTTAAAATATATATTGTACACTTTTTTTGAAATCACACATAATAGAAATCCTTCTCAAATACAAGCCCTTTTATGCATAAATACTGAAGACTTTCCTTGATATCTCCACATCCTTATTTAGAGAAAATTAATCAATTTATGCCTTCTTGTCATTATGCACCCATAAACATATTGAATAGAACATGAAGACTTGTGGAAGACACCCAACTTTGGATACCATTATTTATGTTTTTCCTCCCACACAAGGCTTCTTCCACATACAACAAAAAAAAAGTGCAATGATTTTGGAGAGTACACAAATATAATATTTTTTTTATAGAAACTTATCTAGATTAATAACAATTATTCCATGCAGTTAGAAAATTCCTCTTCTACAAAAGACTTCCTTCTTCTTGTTGTGGTCTATTTAGAAGTTTTATTTCAAATCGCCTCCCATTAAGTGTTACTGTATGCTTTTTATTTCTCCTTATACATTAGGGGATGTTCATTTTTTTCTTACACATATTATTAAGATTTCTTAGGTCAGTTATACTTGGTTAATATGATGACACATGGAAAAATCCATCATGTACATGTTCAATCTCTCCCTCACATGGGTAGTTGAGTTACACACACTCTTTTGGATTCTTCTACAACCTCTAATAACCACTATTATTCTTTATTTGAGTAGGTTATTTCACATTTTTTGGCATTTACCATGTTGGTAAAATATCCCATCTATTATGGGTAGTTGGATTTAATGCATCTCTTTGATGTATTTTCTCATATTTTGCTATATATGTAGCACTATCCTCTCTGCTTAGTTAGTTCATTGAGGCCCATAACATGAGTATTCTCAAAATTCTCTTATAGTGGTCTCATTTTTCTCTCTTTTAGGATTCTCTCTCCATTCCGCTATTTTGATCTTCAATTATGTGTCTATTAGAGTTGCATGTGATCTATAACTAAAATCAGATCCTAGCTCAATTCTCACTTCTTGTGAAATCTAACATAGTATCAAAGTAGACTTCTTTGGTATAGTTCATTATGTTTTTTTATTTTTTGAGAGACTTAAGACTAATCTAGTGCTATTTTTTAATCAAAAACCTAGTATACTCTTCTCTTACATCCTCAAATGATCTAGAGAATCAAAACATTTTAGAAGAAAATAAGTATCTATATACTCAACTTACATATTTGTGTTCTATGAGATCTAGGTAATTATAATTTTTTTGCAATCTTGGAGGCAATTTTGGCCATTCCATATAGTCTAGAAAGCTCGTTAAGTCAAGATTTTCTTTTGTTTCAACAAAATCAAAGATCAAAGGACCCACTTACAAATGACAGTTTGAAGAGGTTCCAAAAGATAGTTGATATTTCAAATCACTTTTTAGCCCAAACAAACCTTTCCATCCCACTCAAAAGGCCCAAAAACATAAAGATCTACTACCAATTCATCCAAATTAGAGAAGCTGGCCTCTAAGGAAAAAAAAATCCCCCAATTTCATACGATGTCCATACCATATGATTGCAAGTAAGTATATAATAAATAAAATAAATATTTGTGAGGCCCATGATCATAGGTTGGATACATAGATCCCATATTTTTTTGTTATTCACACGACTATACTTGGATATAATCTACTTTTACTTTGCATTTTAATGATGGTTAATTATAAACTTTGGGTTTAATTGTCAATGTGCTTATTAGATCAATTATCTTATGAATCGTAATTTTATGAGTATGATAGTTAATCAAACTAATATCTTGAATGTTATAAAATTTGGAAAGAATATGTTCAATACAAAATATATGGTATCATTTTAATTAAAATTGAATATCTGAACTATTATGCAAAGTGATGAACATATGATATTTTGTTTCTAATAAAGGCAAAAACGGGTTTTACAGGGACCCGAAACAACAAAGTTTACAACAAAAGAGAAAGGACTAAAAAGTCCAACAGTAAAAAAAGGCTGCACAAAAGGAAAAAACCAAAAAAAGCAATAGCCACCCGCAAAAGACCAGGAGGGTCAGACAAAAAACCAGCTAAAAAGCCAACAAAAAACTAGCTCCAACTAACCCAGAGTCTTCAAAATAGACTCGGTCTCTGCCTCTAGGTTCTGCATGTCCTAAACACCCTTCTTGAAGGGTTGAATCATCTATGGTGTAGGAGGAGCCTTCCTCTTCAAATTAGCTTTGGTTCTCTTTG